>JAPDDO010000294.1:0-129959 GCA_027422415.1 Schizothorax lantsangensis
TACTGCTTGAAGGAAATGAAGGAATCGAAAGGCAGTCATTCACAAGAACATCAAGGTGAGATTCATTTCATTTCATTCTGGTTCGTTTTATAAGAATCATGGCTCAGTGGTTTTAAGTGAAAACTTAACATTAAAGCTTTATCAAAACATCAAACTTGTAATGTTTTTCTTGGTTCTGTTGTTGTACTGTATATATACTGTATAAATAATATTTAAAATATTTATCATTACATTTTATTTGTTTATTCATAAATACAATTAATTTAATTTATTACTCTTTTAAACCCATTGCAGTGCACACTGAATAATAATAATAATAAAAAAATAATTAGTTTTATTCAAAATATTTTAAATATTATTTAATATTGCTAAATCAACCTAAATGCATTAATTTATACCAACAAACATATTTTTTAAGGGTTAAATCAGGTAAAACAGCTCTGTAAGGTAAAAAAATTCTATAGATACTAGCCTATTCTATATATTTCTATATGCAGTACAACAACAGATATATGAATGTACTATTGTGTAATCATGCATTCAGTCTGTAATCGTTGATGACTGTTGGGCTCTTTTATTTGGCTTCACGCTGGCTTAATTTAATTCCTAATAAAATTTTAAAACTAGTTTTAAGATATCCTTAAGGAATGCAAAAGGAATTCTAGCATAGTTTGGAACTAATCCTGAAGACCTTGAGGACTAAAACAAGATCCTGACGAATGAACTGTGCATGAAAATAAGATAAGATAGTTCAGTTTATCCAGCAGGATTGTGTTTGATTCCATAGATGTTACAAATTATGATAGATATTGTATTTAAATGACTTAAAGTGTTATTCAAGTGTTGTAGCTCAAACAATAGCTACGTATAGCTATGCTTGCAACACCAAGGTCATGGGGTCGATTCCTAGGGAATGCATGAATTGATCAATTGTAAACATTAAATGGATAAAAGCGTCTGCCAAATGCATGCATGTGGATGTTTTTGTGGACACCTGTTGGCTGTGTGTGAGGTGTGATTCTGTGTTTCAGCGCTAGAGGGACGTGAACGCTTCAGAGCGGGTATCATGGGCTCTTCATGCGTGGGCCTGATGCTGATGCTGCTGGTCAGTGTCCCCGGCTCCGGCGGGGTTTGTCCGCGGCAGTGCGCCTCTGCTCTGCTCGCTGAAGTGCACTGCACCTTCCGTGCGCTCCTGACCATTCCCACCGGCATCTCCAGACAGGTCCAGCGCATTAACTTTGGGTAAGTGACTCCAAATTATCTCATGCACGGCAGAAACTGGAGGTCTATGATAGGATCATATATGTGACACTGGATCACAAAACCAGCCATAAGGGTCAATATTTCAAAATTGAGATTTTCCATCGATGTATGGTTTGTTAGGATAGGACAGTATTTGGCTGAGATAATTATTTGAAATTGGAATCCTGAGGGTGCAAAAAAAAAATCTAATATTGAGAAGGAAATTCACCTTTAAAGTTGTCCAAATTAAGTTCTTAGCAATGCATATTACTGATCAGAAATTAAGTTTTGATATATTTACGGTTGGAAATTCACTAAATATCTTTATGGAACATGATCTTAATATCCTAATGATTTTTGGCATAAAAAGAAAATTGATAATTTTGACCCATACAATGTATTGTTGTCTATTGCTACAAATATACCTGTGTTACTTATGACTGCTGTTGTGCTCCAGGGACACAGATGTGAAATATTAGAGTTTGCACACTTTTTACTCCTGTAAATATTAGGCTACTAAGGGTGAGTTTGTCAGTCATATCACATGTATTTTTGCTTACACTTTATTTTGATAGTCCACTTTAGACATTCTACTAACTATAAGTAACTACATGTCAACTATTCTCATTAATTTGCAACTACATGTCTACTAACTCTCAGTAGGGTAGGTTTAGGGTTAGTAGAATAAGTTGACATATACTTGCAAAGTTTCTCATAGTCAGTATGTTGTGGACCCATCAAAATAAAGTGTTAGAAGATATTAAACAGACAGTCTACTAATACTCTAATGACTGCTAGTTGACTTGTAGTTGCAAAGTTACTTACTGTTAGTAGAATGTCTAAAGTAGACTATCGAAATAGTGTTACCGTATTTTTTAATGCTTTATTCAATACAGAATGTTTTAAAGCAGCTTCACAGTAATATAACAGGAAAATAACAGTTAATGATGTAAAATAGATCAGTTATGAAACTAATTAAATTCAGCTGTAAAGCAGCTCTATACAGAAGACAATATTCAGTTCAGTTCAATATTGATTCAAGTGGTGTCATTATCAAGCAATTATCAAGCTTATCCAATTATTAAATATTAATAGTTTTTAAAATCTTTTAAACATTTAAAATGTTTTTGTACAGGCTCAAATCTTAAAGTCTTGACTTCAAAAACTGTTAAGGAAAAAACATACAGTTAATGTAACACTCATTGACACACTAAACGGGGTAAGTTGTCACAGTTTGACTGCCTAGTATAGTCTTTTAGCAAAACTTAAACTAAAGCAATTATTAGATTTACTGAAGAAATTGAGAGTAGTTCTGTCCAGGCAAAAGTTGCTTGTCATGGGTGGTTGCTAATGTGTTTCAAATGATTGTTAAGGTGTTGCTAGAGTGGTATTCTGGTCTCAGAATATATCTTGGGTCTCTCATGTAGAAATCGTGAGTCTTACAAACTTGACTTTAATATTTAGTATTTAGGGTGTGATCGCAGCACAGAGACCAGCAACTAGCTTAAAAATGGAGCATTTTTACATTTACATGTATGCTTTTAGCAGACATTTTTATCCAAAGCGTATTACAAAAGAGAAACAAAAGCTATTTGTCAACAACATTCATAATATACAATGGCAATTTTTTACAATGCCAATTTTTCTTTTAGTTATAATGTAACATTAATCCATGGCTCAATGGTTGAAAACTTCACATTCATGTTTTTGTTGTTGTACTGCCTATAGAAAATAAAAGTAAAATATATAGATAATATTTAGAAATAAAAACATGTACGCTACTCTTGCTTGCTTATTTTGAACTCGTACGTATATCTAGATTATTATGGAATATATTTATGCCTTAGTAATTTCGGTAACACTTTACAATAAGGTCCATTAGTTAACATTAATTAATGCATTAATTGACATTAACAATACATTTCTTACAATATTTTGTAAGATCTTTGTTACCATTAATTAGTAAAAGTAGAACTGTTCATTGTTAGTTCATGTTAGCTCAGGTCCATTAATTAATATTAACAGACACAACTTTGAATTTTAATACTGTTGGGCTCTTTTATCTTCATGCTGGCTTATTTTAATTCCTAATGAAATTGATATTGAAACGAGTTTTGAAATGGCCTTAAGGAATGCACCCGCTTCATGTGACAACTAGCCCCGGCCTTCCATATTATATACGTGTACATAAAAATTAAGCATTTATATTTAAACGTTTTATTCAAAGCATCTTACAAAAGAGGAGTGAAAACAATTTGTCAAAGAGCCAACAATATTTGTAAATGGCTATTTTTTTTTCAGCATAAAAGTTTAGTTGAAAACAGTAACAATGCATTTGCTCTCTAACAGGTTTAACTCTATAAATCACATCACAGACGTCTCCTTTGCTGGCCTTCGAAAACTAGAGCTGCTCATGATGCACGGCAACAACGTGCAGAAAATACCTGATGCTGCTTTTCAGGATCTGCTTTCATTACAGGTAACATCACAGTCATCCGCTGAAGACACTAGACGTCCTTCATGTAATTCTAATGAATTAGTTATAACTTAAAAAGATTCAAAGTAAAAGTGACTATGGTGTTATGTTAGATTTCAAACGTTAAACAGACTACAGCTGTAAACGATATCTTGTTTTTGTCAAAATTCAATTCAAGTTTATTTGTATAGTGCTTTTCACGATACAAATCGTTGCAAAGCAGTTTAACAGAAAATGTAAGTTTCTATTTTAAAGTTTCTACATTATAGTTATATATTCAAACACTTTATTTTGATGGGTCCACAACATACTGACTACGAGAAATTTTACAAGAATAAGTTAACTTATTCTACTACTCTCTGAGAGTTATTAGACATGTAGTTGCAAATTAATAAGAATTAGTTGACATGTAGTTACAAAGTTAGTTATAGTTAGTAAAATGTCTAAAGTGCACTATCAAAATAAAGTGTAACCAATTTTTTATCTCAGAGTCTTTTTCTGGTTAAATAAAGGTTAAATAAAATAAATAGTGCTGTCAAATGATTAATTGCATCCAAAATAAAAGTTTCTGTTTACATAATATATGTGTGTGTGTTCTGTGTTTATTTATTATGTATATATATATATATATAAATACACACACATACAGTATATATTTTGAAAATATTTACATGTGTATATACATTTATATATTTATATTTTATATCATATATAAATATATTTAATATATAAAGATACAATTTTTCTTAAATATATACATGTATGTGTTTGTATTTATATGTACATAATAAATATACTCAGTACACACTCATATATTATGTAAACAAAACCTTTTATTCTGGATGCGATTAATCGTTTGACAGCACTAAAAATAAATACAAAATATTTAGTAGTAGCTTATTAGTGGTGAAGAAATGTACAGTAAAAATGACTCAGAGTTCACTGTGTTTCCCACAGGTTTTAAAATGAGCTACAACAAACTGCGAGTCATTACCAGTCACACCTTCTCTGGTTTGACGGCCCTTGTTAGACTCCATCTGGACCACAACCGCATCGAGTTCATCCACCCGGATGCGTTTAGTGGTCTGACGTCACTGCGTCTGCTCCATCTAGAGGCCAACCATATACAGAAGCTCCATCCCAATACTTTCAGCACGTTCTCGCTGCTGCGGCGTTTCCCCGTGTCCACCCTGAAGCATCTGTACCTCTCTGAAAACCTCCTCAGCATGCTGCCCAGAAACATGTTGGAGAACATGCCACAGCTGGAGAACCTCTTCTTATATGGAAACCCCTGGAGCTGCAACTGCCGGATGAGCTGGTTACAGGACTGGAGTGCACGAAATCCAGGTAATTAAACTGTTTCTGAGTGCTTCATATGCTCGTTGTCCAGATATCACACTGTATAAACTTAGATATCATATATCAGTATAAACTATATCTGAAGGAAATCTCAGAGTTTGTGCAGCAGTAGTTGAATAGTGTTGAAGTTTGAGGTCAGTTCAGGTTGTAGTCTTTGGTTCTGTGTAATTTTAATAAAGAAAATCTTCCAAACTTCTATTATAATAAAAAAACTACTTGTTACTTGTGTGTGTGTGTGTGTGTGTGTATATGTGTATACGTATATACAACCACAAAACCAGTCATAAGGGTCAATTTTGTTAAATTGAGATGTATACATCATCTGAAAGCTCGATAAATATAAATATTGGTGTTGGGATAGGACAATATTTGTCTGAGATACAACTATTTGTAAATCTGGAATCTGGCAAAAATCTAGCAAATTCCCTAAAAAAAATCTAAATATTGAGAAAATCACCTTTAAAGTTGTCCAAATGAAGTTCTTAGCAATGCATTTTACTAATCAAAAATTATATTTTGATGTATTTACAGTAGGAAATTAAAAAAATGTCTTCATGGAACACAATCTTTACTTAATATCCTAATGATTTTTGGCATAAAAGAAAAATGGATAATTCTGACCCATACAATGTATTGTTGGCTATTGCTACAAATATACCTGTGTTACTTATGACTGCTTTTGTGGTCCAGGGACACATATTACACACACGGGTCAATACATTTATATTTATTTATTTATGAAAGAAAATAATACTTAAATTAATACAATTTAATAAAAAGTGACAGTAAATACTTTTATATTGTTACAAAAAAAAATCTATTTTGAATAAATGCTGTTTATTTAATAAATGATTTTTTACTTTTTATTAATCAAATAATCCTGAAAAAAAGTATCACAGGTTCCATAAAAATATTAAGCAGATTAACTGTTAACTTCAAAATATTAACTGTTGTATAATAAATCATCATATTAGAATGATTTCTGAAAGATCGATGGAGGAGACAATGAAGACTCTAATTATGGTTAATGAAAATTCAGCTTTGTCACCACTGAAATAAATTATATTTTAAAATAGAAAATCATTGTCTTAAATAATACAAATATTTGGGCCTCTGACTTTTTTTCTTCAAAAAATTAAAAAGATCAAAATTAAACATGTTTGAATATTTAGAACACTGGGTGAAGAACTAATTCAGTTCTCTAAAGTCTGGATTTGTTTCATTTCCTAGGGGTGATGAAATGCAAGAAGGACAGATCATTTGCCAGTGGTCAGCTCTGTCCACTGTGCGTGTCTCCTAACCACCTCAAAGGACAAGACATCTCAGATCTCAAAGAGTTCATCTGCTCTGGACCAGCTATCATCTCTCCAGGAAAGAACATCTCACAGGAGGACAACATGAGTGAACTCCTGCCCATCGACAGGATCAAACCACCGTTTGGAAATGTCTCCCTTGGTTTATCCGACGAGCATGGGACTAATGTGGACTTGATCTGCCAAATACTTGAACCAAGAGAATCCACTAAAATCACCTGGAATTATACAAAATCTCTGGAGATCGCTGCTAACGTGACTCTCTTTTTGACCTGGAGTGTCCTGTGGACAGAGACAACTATGAGAGCTTTTGGAGGCTTCTTGCATACTATAGTGAAGTGCCTGTGCATCTGCGAAGGGAAATCATGCTAAGCAGAGAGCCGGAGCTGAGCTACAGATACAGACAGGACATCGAAAGGGATGCCTATTTTTACACTGGCGTCCGAGCCAATGTTGTAGCCCGTCCATCTTGGCTCATGCAGTCCTTCATGAACATCAAATTAAACAGGCCTTATTCCTCCTCCAAGAGTGTGAGGCTCATTCTTAATACTCATTTGACTACCACCACAGACAAGGAGCCCGTCAGATCTTGGGTCATGATTGAACATGACAATAAAACCCGGACGAGCTTCAGTTCTGTTGTGGGTGGTGCGATTGAAATGGACTGCCGTGTGCAAAGCTCAGGAAACGCAGCCGTTCATTGGATGGCGCCCGATGGGTCAAATATTAAAGCTGCGTTCGGCTCGACCGACAAAAGAGTGAGCGTTTCTAGCAGCGGCAAACTTCACATTAAATCTGTCGAGCACAGAGACTCTGGAGTTTATTATTGCATTGCTGAGGTTGCAGGAGATATTGATGTTCTGCCTTTCCGTTTAACCGTTATGGAGTCTTCAACCCCGCTTCCAGGTGAAGAAGTTGGAAACGCTTTAACAAAGTTTGTTGGCGAGTCTGCATCTTTGCCCTGTCTTACTACGGCGACTCCAGATGCTGTGGTGAATTGGATATTTCCAGATGGCAGTGTACTGAATGCCAAAGCAAATACATCCAGGGCTTTAGTCTTTTCCAACGGGACTTTGTTCATTCCGTATAGTCAGCTCAACAATAATGGATATCACAAATGCATTGCCATGAACCAACACGGTGTGGATGTACTGGCAACTAAACTAACTGTTATGAGACGGAAAGGAATCCAGTCATTTCGACAGTATCCCATCAGACTGCCACAGTCTGCCGCTGGAGTGTCCACTAAGGTAAAAGCCTTTTTGGAGGATGTAGAGGAAGCTTCCGGAGATGAAACTCAAGAGAGAGGAGTACCAAACAGAAGCTTTATTAATCGAAGGAAGGGTCCAAATGCAAGAACTCAAGTACGTTCTTTTGGCAAAATCCGCCAAAGGCGACCTTTTAGAAAGGGCATGCATGGACAACCAAACAGAACTGGCTTAACAAACCAAAGAACTGTTAATACCAAGAACAAAATAGACCCTCAGAAGTGGGCCGTTCTTTTGGCCAAAATCCGTGAGAAAACCTCTCCGAAGAACTCATCAGTTAACATTGTCCAACATGGCACTGCAGAGAAAAATCTACAGACGGTGAATGTAGGGTCGATTGATAACATTGAGAGTTCTTCTGGAGACTCCGGTCCACAGGAAGAGTCAAACATTTTCAGCACGCCACACCAAACGGATATTTACCACAGGCATGCAATTACACCTCACATCGAGGGACAAAATAATAACGTATACCTTACGCCTCCTCCAGAATTACAAACTAGCTCAGAGGAGGTGCCTTACATCTCAAATCCCACATCTGGACCCCATTATGTTATGACAGAGGTGAATGTTGTAGAAAGAGGGCATGTGAGCACCATAAGTGCCGAAAATGACCAAGTATATTCAAGGTCTGTCATCAGTCCGGAGTCTGAGAAAGAAAATGAGCTTAATTTCTCCGGAAAGACTGCTGTCCATTCGCAGATTGGGGGGTTTGATTTTGGGCAGCCTGACAGCAATTTATTTGCTACCACATCAAGCCCACGTGCTCCACCAAGTTCAGCGCCGTCGAGGGGAAAAGATCACTGGAGCTCCAGGAGAAGATTTGGAGGTAGACGACGAATAAAATTGAGAAGGCCGTTCTCAAAGTTTTCGACAAGAAGACCATGGTCAACCTCTACAGCTGCAGGAGTTCATGTTCCAACTTTGAAAGCAGATCCGACAAGCCCAGCTGAAGACGCAATGATCTATCCAACTTCTACAACTACTGCTCACATTTACTCTAGAACCCCATCTGGAGACACATTGATCCATCTAACTACAACTACTGCTCGCATTTACTCCAAACCCCCATCTGGAGACACATTGATCCATCCAACTAGTACAACCACTGCTCACATTTATTCCACAAATCCAGCTGGAAGCTTGTCAATTCATCCAACTATCCGGTTACCACTCACATTTACTCCACAACCTTAGCTGGAAGCACGTCGGAATATCCGACTACTAGTCCCATTTATCCTACAGTGCCGAGAGTATTCCCAAATGCCATTAATGGGGAAACCACCGTCTCCCTCCCGGATGAGAAAACTGGTTCAAAAATTCACAATGTGAAGGCAAGCAATTTTCTCCAAATCCAACAGATGGCTCCAAACTCTAGAAGCCCATCTGCATCTCCCCCCATGAGCACAACATCAGAGTTAGAGAATGAAGACATTACTACTTTAGAGGAGCAAGAGGACAAAAGCATTGCATCTGCAGAGGAGATGGATGAGTACTTAGTTCCCACGAGTGTAGATCCGACATCTCGACTTGGCGTCGAATCCATTCCACTGACAACTGCTCGGCAGGAGTTCACAGGCACGCTTTCAACAGCGTTACCAAAGGCCAACAAAGAGATTCATACAACAGAGATCAGCTTTACTTTGGACACAGACGGGCTGGATGTCTTCCACTTACCTGAATCACACTTTAGCAATGTTCTAAGAGAGAATGATACGTTGGAAGAATCTGTAGTCACCTCCATGCCACGACCCCAAGACTACCTACTTTCACAACCAAATGAAAGCTTTAAAGAAGAAGAATCCGTTCACAACCAAGTATCTTTTCCTTCAACACCAGAGACACTTACAGAATCCATAATATCTGTAGGTAGACAAACAGAGTCTTTAGCCACAAGTTCATCATCGCCTACTCTTACTACTCAAACCAATGCGATTTACTTCTTACAACCAAACTCTGTTTCTAAGCAAGACCAGAGGGAATTAGTCCATGAACTCGATGAATCTTTGATTCCTTCTACATCACTGAATACTTCGCCCACAATTACATTACCAGCAACTACAGCCATAATTCCCATGACAAGCCAACTCATTGGAACAACAACAGCACCTACTACACTGTCGACAGCTGTTACTACTACTGGGCCTACTTCGACTACTTCAGCTACTACGATGATGACGATTACTACTACTACTACACCTGCTCTAAAGTCAACACCCAGTTATCTCTTACCAGACAATAGAATCCCATTTTACTCAAGAAATCCTGGAACGAACTACATTGATTCCAGACACAGGGGAAGATATCCCAGCACTAACCACAGGTATCCATACTATCACAGTAGAAATCCTTCTGTGAATATTAGACCTAATATTATCAGAAAACCTTCCGTCACCACCTCACCTGTGGATTTAAACTCTCTCAACAACGTCAAATCAACTACTACACCTAAGATATTGACAGCAACTTCTCGATCTGCCAATTCCAGTCCCACAACTGCATCAAGCACCACACAGCCAAACAACCAAATTCAGATTGATGAATCAGTAAACAGACAGTCAGGTGCAGTTCTGTTTCCTCAAGGACCACAAACTCTTCCTGTCCTGCAAGTGAGGCCCAGGATCACTGCTGCCAAACTCCACACAGTCACTGTGAATGCTGGGACAGATGTGCAGTTACCATGTGATTCTGTGGGCGAGCCGAAACCCCTCCTGACCTGGACCAAAGTCTCCACAGGTAACTCACATATGACATGACAAGTAGTTACAGTTACAATATATGCAGGAAATGGAGTCTAATTTTAATGCATAAACCGAATGCGATCTTGATATACTTTACAACAAAAGAGAAATGTGTCTTTTTCTTACAGCCTTCCCCAAAGGTGATGTGTGTGATTGATTGATTGATTGATTGATTGATTGATTGATCAATTGGTTGATTGACTGATGTTTAAATTTACAATCATTGCATGTGGTTAATTTGACACTTCATGTTTTTGTGCACATATTACAGCATATATTTCAAAATGTCTGTGTGTGTGTGTGTATATATATATATATATATATATATTTATATATATATACACACATATACACACACACACACACACACACACACACACTACTTGGCATACACCACATATACATATATAAAGATACAAGATTAAAATTTAAGGTTTTTATGTCATTAAATTTAAATAGATTTTTTTACAGAGACTAGGCAGAGATTATTTAAAACTGACAATGTTTTTTACAACCTCTGTCTGCAAATTTGTAGTATATATTTTTAAATTCTATTTTCTAAAAGAGAGATTATGTAAAACTAACAATATTATTGGTGTTTTTGTGCTACCTCTATGCCTAAAAATGTATAGAACACATTATATTTCTAAATTCTATATATACATATTTATCAATTTGACACTGTTGTCTTATTTGTTTTTAATCTCTATTCTTCTCTCTTTGTATATACGTGTCTGATTGACTACAAGCAGCTATTTTTATTGATTTAAATTAAATTGTCTCTTTCCCTATATTTTATTTCCACAGGAGCCGTCATGTCAGCCAATACCAGAGTCCAGCGGTTTGAGGTCCAGTCCAACGGCACTTTTGTCATTCACAACGTCCAGCTCCAGGACCGCGGGCAGTATCTGTGCATCGCTCGCAATCCACACGGCATTGATAAGATGATGGTGACCCTAGTGGTGTTGGCCCATGCACCCAGGATGATGCTTCCACGTCATAAAGACATAACAGTCTATCTAGGAAACAGTGCACTCTTGGAATGCCAAGCACAAGGTCTCCCAAACCCAAACATCAGCTGGGTGCTTCCGGATCGATCAGTGGTGCGAGGCATTAGTAACAATGAACAGAAGGTCATGCTCTTTACCAATGGAACGCTTCAAGTCAAAAACACCAATTACCTGGACAAGGGCATCTACAAATGCATAGCGAGCAATGCCGCTGGAGCCGACATGCTTTCCGTGAGGCTCCAAATCGCAGCCTTGCCTCCCACAATCCAAGAGCAGCTCTGGGAGAACCACACCGTCTCTAATGGCCAATCAGCGCTCATGCATTGCACCGCTAAAGGCACGCCCAATCCGACCATCCGTTGGGTCACGTTTACCGGTGCACAGCTTCGCCCCTCACAGTTCATCAATGGCAATTTGTTAGTTTTCCCCAACGGGACGCTGTTTATTCGTAACCCTACAGAGAAGGATTCTGGGAATTATGAATGCGTGGCTGTGAATTCAGTGGGTGTTGCTAAAAGGACTTTGAATCTGCAGGTGAAGAGGAGCTCTACTACCACTAGAATCATGTCCACTTCTGCTCACAGTACTGATGTCCACTATGGAGGTCAGCTGAGTCTCAACTGTTCGGCCACTGGAAGCCCCAATCCCAGGATCATCTGGAGGACGCCATCTAAAAAACTGGTTGATGCATATTACAGGTAAAAGAATTTGCATATGTGGCCCTGGACCACAAAACCAGTCATAAGGGAAAATTGAGATTTATACATCATCTGAAAGCTGAATAAATAAGCTTTCTATAGATTCATGGATTTGTTAGGATAGGACAAAATTTAACTGAGATGCAAATATTTGAATATCTGGAATCTGAGGGTGCAAAGAAATCTAAATATTGAGAAAATCGCCTTTAAAATTGTCCAAATGAAGTTCTTAGCAATGCATATTACTAATCAAAAATTAAGTTTTGATATACTTATGGTAAGAAATTTACAAAATATCTTCATGGAACATGATCTTAATATCCTAATGATTTTTGGCATAAAAGAAAAATGGATAATTTTGACCCATACAATGTATTGTTGGCTATTGCTACAAATATACCTGTGTTACTTATCACTGCTTTTGTGCTCCAGGCTCACATATTACCACGTTTTAATTTACCATGGGTTATGTGTTGGATTGATTCTCTCTGGTTATTTAATGAGGAATCAAGTTTTCGTTGATCATCATGTCAGCAATGCGTATTGAGTGTTTAGAAACTTGCATCTGAACTGTTTGAGTGGCACAGATTGAGAGCAGTGCAAATTCTGTTGTGAATCTGTCACAGTCTAATGCAGTTTAAAACACCACACATATGGATTTTACTGTCTCTGGCTCTCTTTGGAATTATTTTGATTCTCTCCATATACACTGTTGGTTACAGAGCATGATTAACCAAATAGCAGAAGTGTAATTAATTACATAGGACAGACAAATAAGAAGAAAATAAATGGATACAGAGGGAAGACAAAAATAACATTAATCAAATGCAGGAAAGAAAACAGTTCTTCTGAATTAACAATTTTTTGCCCAAAAGCATCATAAGCCTAAGTTAGAAACCATGAACACCAATGGTCTGTATGATCTACTTTGGCTTATGATACTTTTGGGAAACACAGCCTTGATTAGTAAATTTGTGGTTTTGGCACAATTGCATTTTTTGTTACGCTTTGATAAAACGTCATGGGGTGCTACTAAAACAGAAATGCTTTTATATATGTGCAGCTTTACAGATGAACAACTAGGCATTGCTGACGAGTAAATGTGGGCAGTAGTTTGCTTATATTTGGTGTTTATGACAATAGAAATCAAGGATTTTAGAATGAGTCCTGTTTTTGTTTAGTTTCACTAGAATGAAGATTGAACTGGAGCTCATTGTCTGTCAAACACATTTTAATGGACTGTGATATTCCTGCTCCCATGAGGATATTGGTTTGCTCTGTTGATACCCTTGAAAAGGTTTAAAAGTTAGGTTTAAAAGTTAATTTAAATTTAGTTTTATAATTTGTAGAGAACAATGGATCTTAACTCTTTCCCCACTAGCGTTTTTTTTTAATGTTGCCATTTTTGATTATTTTTACAAAATTTCATGGCCCCCAGAGTATTTTGTTATATGAATATCTGAACATGCAATATGTCAAAAGAAAGAACTCTGCTTAATTTAAAAAAAAAAAAATTCTAGCTTTATGCTATTCTTTTTTTATCAACACTTGAATGTGGGCAAGTTTCATAATGAAAAAAAAAAAACGAAAAAACATTTTGAACAAAAAGCTGAGCAAATGGCGTTTTTGTCAAAGACTGCTCGGCTCGGATTTAGATCAATGATAAAAACATAGATGAAGTCAATCACTTCCATCAACACCCCCAAAGCTTCACAGTACTAAACCACTTCCTGGGTCAAAATTTAATTTGGTAACTTTAGGCAGGTTTGATTCATATGCTGTTCAATGTTGATGATCACGTTATTTTGCATGTGCATCAGTTTCTGCTGTTTTTTCACCGTCTTTTGGTTCAGGGATTCAGTACTCTTTTAGAAAATGTGTAATGGCGCTCCCTACTGTACACCAGTGAAAACACGGACAGACGTCAATGGCGGGGAAAATTATGTCAAAATTCCGTCAATGGCGGGGAAACAGTTTTAACTTTTAATAGCTCATGTATGGTTTTTGTCATGACAATAGTCAAAAAAAAAAAACTGGCATGGT
The DNA here is from genome assembly GCA_027422415.1 of Schizothorax lantsangensis. Classification (NCBI taxonomy): domain Eukaryota; kingdom Metazoa; phylum Chordata; class Actinopteri; order Cypriniformes; family Cyprinidae; genus Schizothorax; species Schizothorax lantsangensis. The sequence goes on from JAPDDO010000294.1 coordinate 14,151, forward strand.
GTTAAAAAAACAAGCACACATGATAATGAGCCCTTTAATAATTTTTAGCAGAATCAGTCGTTTTTGCATTTTCGTTTCAATAATTGCTACTAAAATAAAACTTTCTGAACTTAACTTAAATAACTTTCAGAACTTAAAACTTCCTTCAAGTGGAAAATACTTGAAAGAAGTTTTAAGTTCTGAAAGTAAATTTTTTCCATTGTACTTTAATCTAAAATGATCAAGGACAATTTGATTCCTCAAATGAGTCATTTAATACATTTTACATTTACTAGTGTCACATTTATCAGAATGTAACCTCGTTTTTATCGCTTGTTTCAGCTTTGATCGCCGAATGAAAGTGTTCGGCAACGGCACGCTCACCATCACGTCAGTGACCGAGAAGGACGAGGGCGACTATCTCTGTGTGGCCAGAAACAATATGGGCGACGACTACGTTCTCCTTAAAGCCAAAGTGATGATGAAAGCAGCTAAAATCAACCACAAGTCACTGAGCGATCACAAGGTATCGTACGGAGGAGAGCTGAAAGTCGACTGCGTCGCTTCTGGACTTCCCAATCCAGAAATCACATGGAGTCTTCCGGACGGTACCATGGTCAACAGCATCCAGCAATCTGACGATAATGGAGTCCGCGCCAAGAGATACGTGATGTTCGATAACGGCACACTGTATTTAAACGAAGTCGGAATGAAGGAGGAAGGCGACTACACATGCTACGCCGAGAATCGGATTGGGAAAGATGAAATGAAGGTTCATATCAAGGTGGTGTCGGATGCACCGATCGTCCGAAACAACGTTTACAGCATCGTCAAAGTACCTTACGGAGAGACCGCTGTCCTCAACTGCAGTGCCAAAGGAGAGCCAACTCCCATAATCACATGGACGTCTCCGGCTCATCGCGCCATAATGCCAGTTTCCGACAAATACCAGATCGCCAACGATGGCACTTTGCGCATTCAAAAAATCCAGAGGTTTGACAGCGGGAATTATACATGCTCAGCTAGGAACGTTGCGGGAATTGACAAGAAAGTCGTTCACGTCGAAGTCCTTGTGTCAACGCCGGTTATAAACGGATTCGAGAGTCTTGGGATTGTTCGTAAAACTGTCGTAAAGGATCAGCGCGTGCTTTTAGACTGCACAGCAAACGGAAACCCAATTCCGAGGATCATATGGGTGTTTCCCAACAACATCCTGCTTCCAGCGCCGTACTACGGCTCGAGGATTACGGTTCATCGCAACGGCACGCTGGACATCCACGCAGTGCGGATAAGCGATTCCGTCGCGCTTCTTTGCATCGCACGCAATGAAGGAGGAGAAGCCAAACTCCAGGTTCAACTCGAGGTGACTGAAGGAGTTGAAAAGCCACGATTGCGAAATCCACCTACGGAATCCGTTCAACTCACCAACGGGATAATAAATCTAAACTGTTCCGTAGAAGGAAAACCGTCGCCGGAGATCACTTGGATTCTCCCTAACGGGACGTCGCTTCTTAGGGGAACTAGTATTTTCCGTTTCCATCATCGATTTGATGGGACTTTGGTTATTAGAGACCCATCACTTTCGGAGATCGGACGGTATCGATGCGTCGGGCGCAACAGCGCCGGATACGTCGAGCGAACCGTGACATTAGAGTCCAACAGAAAACCTGAAATCACTAACAAGTACAGCTCGCTCGTCAGCATCATAAATGGCGAGAATCTGCATCTCAACTGTTTGTCCAGTGGTCAGCCATTACCCAAACTTACCTGGACTCTACCGAATGGAGTCATCCTAACCCGGCCGCAAACAACCGGACGATATTCGGTCCTAAACAATGGCACTCTTACTGTCCAAAGGACGTCTGTGTACGATAGAGGGATGTACCTCTGCCAAACGACTAATGAGCATGGATCGTCCAGCCTGTCTGTTTCGGTGATCGTGATCGCGTATCCGCCGCGGATAACCAAAGGACCCTCGCCGGTGACCTACGCTCGCCCGGGTGTGGCGGTTCAGTTAAACTGTGTTCCTCTAGCTACGCCTAAAGCCGAGGTGGTTTGGGAAATGCCTGACGGTCTTCAGCTGAAGGTTGGCGTCCAGCCACGACTTTATGGAAACAAGTATCTTCATCCGCAAGGTTCACTGGTCATTCAGAATCCTTCCAACAGAGACAATGGCGTTTATAAGTGCACTGCCAAAAACGTGGTCGGTAGTGATAGCAGATCTACTTATGTCTATGTGTTTTGATGCAAACTGACTTTACAGACAAGCCCGAAGAACTGCGTTAAGAGTGTTTATACAAAAATATATCATCTTTTGGAATCACTTTCTACTGACTCTTGTAAATATGAAAGCGTGATATTTTCATCCACTTTAAATGAAGCGACTCTGGAGGATCTGTACATTAACGGATGCTCATTAATGCTCTTGGGAAGTAAACTGATAATCAAGCTCGCATGGAATTTGCACCAATAGAACTGCAAAATTCACTAAATTCTACACATGCTTGTTTGTTTATTTGGTAACACTTTACTTAAAGCCTTTATGTATAATGCATTGTAAAGGGTTATTAAAGGGTATAATGCATTATAATTATTCATAATGTGCGTTGTAATAAGTTATATCTTTTCAAAAATGATTATTACCAAATATAAAATGCATAGTGCAACAATGAATGTATAAGTGTTATAAAGTATTATAAGCAATGCATTATAAGGTGCATCAGAAGGCATAATTAATGCATTAATTACTACTTTAATGATGCATTATACATAAAGGCTTTAAGTAAAGTGTTACCGTTTATTTAATATCTTTGCTATTTATATTGTGCTTTTAGCTATCAAGAAGCATCAGCTCCATTTAGCACATTTTACCATGATTAATTTAATTGGCAATGCTTTACAATACGATTCAGTTTGCCAACTACATTATTGAGCATCAGCTAAGATTATTGATTATATGATTTAGATTTTTTTTTATTGTTAGTTGAATTTCATAATTTACTAATATATTATTGAAATCAAAAGTTGTATCTCTTAATATTATTTAACGCACCTGAACTAACATGAACTTACAGTGAACAGCTGTTTTAATTAACACTCATTGTTGCAGTGCATTTCTAACATTAACTAATGGGAATTTTTTGAAAAGTGTAACCAATTCATTCATAGAATCCTGCAGATTTTTGCCCCTACATTATTTTCACATTTTACATGCATTTATTTAACACTAAAACGTTAGTGACGGAAACGTCAGAAAGAAGTGTTAAAAATGCAATAGAGAACAATTCCAGTCATTAATTAGAAAGCTAGATAAAGCCAGTGTCCTGACCCTTATTGGATTGTTCTTTAATAGTAACTTCTTTAATAGCCACTCATGCACATCTTTTGAATGAATAGCGCTCATTGCATGACATGGGAGTTTGGTTAAATCACTGCACTGCATATGTGAACATAATTTCTACTGCAAGTGATGAGTGAGAGCATGAACGCAGATGTTTTCTATACAGCTTCTCTTGCATGAGTAACAGATAAATTGTGACATCAATGCTCACAGTTGTTATAATATTAGCATGCTGCTAAGATAATATGTTCAATATGCAGCATAATATTTGGGTGCATTTTTATATTCATATTCTTATGAAACATACTGGTGCTTTTTGCTATTGAAAGAATTTTCTAATCGTTCCCTCAGCTTTGATTTCACTAGTCTTTTGAGACCGCTACTAACAGCTATGCTTAGCCAACATGAAAATAAAGTGAAAATGTTTTATTATATTAAATCAGGGATTGCTTCCAGTGCACATTATTAAGCTTTTTGTTTTCTTTTGCCACATTAACAATGATGTTGCACTTCTGAGGTTGAGAAACTGTGGTGAAATGTCGTTCTCACCTCAACTCTGTGCCAAGAGCTGATTTAATACATGAATGACTATGGTTCACACAGAAAAACAAATCTGTATTTGGATCTGTTATGCCTTCTCTGTATATCATCTTTCATTTATTTTAATAAATTATTTGTCTTTTTTGTCTAAAAACTAATCCACATCCACAATTGTATTATTTATGAACACAGCAAACAAATACTTTAGATTGGCTTCATTATACTGTTTTCATAATACTTTAGTAATTTGTAAACATATGGTGCTTTATTTTTACAAAATAAATAAATAAATAAAAATAACATTTACTGTAAAGCAAATTTTAACATGTTTTTATCTAAAGAACTAAATTGTTGTCAGATTTTATTGCAAATTTAATTTGACACACATATACTGTGTATACATATACTCGTATGTCTACTACTTTAGATATATAGTATTTATAAAGCCTAATGCATGCTCTACTATGCAGTATATTTTTCCCCTCAATGTTATTGTCAAACTGTATAGTGTGGTGTTCAAGATTGACAGCACTATTTGAGATTTTTACATCAGTCTTTTCATGTGACGCCTTTATTAATATGATTTTGAAATTTTATCACACAGTCCTAAAAGGCATAGTTCAGCCAAAAATGAATATTTGCTTAATTTGTGTTCACCCTCAGTTCATCCAAGATTAGGATGAGTGTGTTTCTTCATCAGATTTGGAGAATTGTGTCACTGCATCACTGTCTCAGCAATAGATGCTCTGCAGACATTTTCTCATTTTCTTCACATCTTCACATTTTTGGATGAACTATTCCTTTAAAAATTAATGTACAGCTGGTGTTATGAATGTAAAAGAAAATAAAAGGCCAAAGGGTCTGAATTTTATCAAGTCTGGACCAAACATTTGAGGTAAGATTTATCGAAAGATTGTGGTAATTCATTGCAAAGGCAATCAACTGGTCAAGAACTGTCAGCAACATCAGATCAGTCAGATATGCATGACTAACTAAAAGAGAATATGATGTAATTTCTTCAAGTGACACAGAGAAGCACTGAGCTTTATTTGTGCAGCTGCATTATTCGGTCAGTTTATGTATTGTTATCCTCTTTCACTCTTGTTTTGCAGCTCCAGCCAAACTGTTGAGGGTGTGAAATAAGAAAAGATGATGAAGATGACTTTAGTCACTAGAATGATTCTGATTCAGAGGCTTTATACTGAATCACTGCTGGTCTGAGAGTCATGATGTGTCAATCAATATCAGATGACAATGAATGTGTTGTTCTGAAACGTCTCAGATTCTGCTCTGTAATGTTTGATCAGTAGCTTTCTCTCTGCTTTTTTAGGGCTCTCTGACAAAAGAGGGCAAGATTTCAGCAAAACAGCCAAAATGACATCCCTGACCCAAATCGAGATGTTTTGAGTGGGACGCCGCCTTTAGAGGGAATTTGAGGACTTTTGGCTCTTTTCTCCTAGAGACTGAAGAGCCGGTGAGAGGTGAGGCTGTAGGAGGCTTCACATCCACACATTAATATAAAATATGTGTGACCCTGGACCACAAAACCAGTAATAAGGGTCAATTTTTTTAAATTGAGATGTCTGCATCATCTGAAAGCTGAATAAATAAGCTCTATGATAGGACAATATTTGTCTGAGATACAACTATTTGAAAATCTGGAATCTGAGGGTGCAAAAAAAATCAAAATATTGAGAAAATCTCCTTTAAAGTTGTCCAAATGAAGTTCTTAGCCATGCATATTACTAATCAATAATTCAGTTTTGATATATTTACGGTAGGGAATTTACAAAATATCTTCATGGAACATGATCTTAATATCCTAATGATTTTTGGCATAAAAGGAAAAACTGATAATTTTGACCCATACAATGTATTGTTGGCTATTGCTACAAATATACCTGTGTTACTTATGACTGCTTATGTGCTCACATATGCTTTGTACCTTACAATGCACTGATAATCACCATAATACACACTAATGCACATCATAATATTTAGACCTAAATTCAAAATATTTGTATTTAAATTTCCATGCATTTTGGATTACACCATTTTGAAATAAACAGAATAATAAACTTATGTGATGTATATTTATCAGTCAATAACCAGCTTTGTATATTTATCATCAGTAAATCCATTTTCTTTCAATCTCATACATTGTAACTAATTTAATATTGCTTGTTTCACAGCTATAGTCATATTTTAACCGTGTTCGTACTTTTTTAACTGAATAAATGTAATTGTTTTCGCAGTGAACAGGTTTATGCTGATTCAAAGCTGTTTGCATAAATGCATTTTGAAAATATCATTATTTAAAACAAATAAATGCATAGTTAATATGCATGGATACATACTTAATCAACACTACAATGTTTTTTCAGAGTGCAGACATCTTGTTTCATTTACATATGAATGACAAATATGCATCACATTAAGTTCATTAGTTTGTTAAAACTGTCCAAATGCATGGAAATTTTATATGCAATTCAAATACATAAATCTTGAATTTTAGCCTAAATATTTATTTGAGTCACAAGTTCATTGTAAGTGGCTTGTCCATAAAACATTGCTGATATTCATATATAGACAATAAACATTAACTAAATGACACAAAACACCCTAACGTATATTACTGGAAACAAAAACAAGAAACAAAACTATTTATAGGACATAGATTTTTCTTACAAAAATCATACATTTGACAGTATTTTATAGTAAAATTGCATATAATGTCATGTTAAACCATTTACAATGTTTGACTGTATAAGTTAACCAGTTAACAGATGTTTGCTGCACCATTTTTTACAGTTTTCTCTAAAAAATAAAAAAAATAAAAATACTGACATGTTGGCAGGACTTGCTAAATGACCTTGTATTTCATTATTATTTTTAGATGTTATTTCCAGATGTCTTCACAATTAAGGATGAACTGGGGAAGGATGAGAAGGTAATAACTGGCAGAACCTTGATTTTTACAGTCAGACGGGACTCGACTCCTCCTCACTTTTGACCTATTTCTCCTTTTCCATTCCCAGAGTGCATTTCTCTTAATATTTAATGATTTATAAACAGCCGCTCAAGCACAACTGACATTGACTTGAAGTAAAAGTGATGACAACAGCCGTCAAGTTTATTATAGACTGTTGTAACTGGTTTATATGCTTATTTCAGTTCCATATGTAGAGCAATAAAACACATTTATTAAAAACAATTAGACTATTTGAATATCTCTTTATAATAAGTCATAATTGAGAGAAATGAGCTCCCACTTCTTACAGGTTCATGTCTAAACCAGCCTGAAGAGTTCTGATATTTAAGAATCATAGATTTATGTTTTATTAGGTCAAAAGGCAAGAGTCCAAGTGGAAAAGCAGCTGTGTCTGAGTCACACGTCTCAAATTTATGTCTCATTCCTCCTAAAATCCTGCCCTGAAGTTTGCTACACGTCTCTGAAGCATCATTTAGTCTCGTTAGTTTACTGGAGAGATGCTTTTCCACCTTCATCAGAACAGCTGCTTGAGCTTCACTGGATCTCACGGCTTCTCGTGGCTTTATTGCACTACAGATCTATATTTACAGTCAAATGGCAAGTAATGCTAAATAATAATAATATGTGATAGTGATTTTTTTTGTACTTCAAGTCAACAACTTTTAGGGAGGGGGAAAAAAAAATCACTAAATACGTATGCAAGCAGACATGCTTTTACAGCACACATGGAAAAAGTGATTTTTTTTCTCTTGCATTTTTGTTTTCCATGCAGTACAAATGTCTAAACATTCTTAAATCAAGCCACATTTACTTGAGAAGCAAAATGACTCATGATAGTTATTGTTTTCTGAAAAATTTATCAATATAAAACTTATTTTATGCTTGAATTGAGAAAAAATATATCGGTAACACTTTATATATAATGCATTATAAAAAATATTTTTAATGTGTGAATGATGCACCTTATTAATAATTCATTGTATGTTGAACCACAGTCATTGTTTCACCTTTAAAAATCTAATGCATTAAAACACATGACAAACAATGAATTTCAGATGTAACAAGAAATCTGCAAATATTATAATGCATTTTAACTTTGGTAACAATTATTTATGAAAACATATAATGCATTACAATATACATAATGGACACCTTTAAAATGCATTATACAGAAAGGCTTCAATATCTGCCAATGTAGTAAGAAAAATGAACTTAACTTGAGTTTATTTTTCTAACACCTTCGGCAGATTTTTTTTTCTTTTCATTTTTATAGCATAAACTCACTTCATTTTGGGAAAACAGGACTCCTTGTGTCATTTTGCTTTGCAAGTAAATGCATGATGATTTAAGAAGCTTTTAAATATAATATGCATCATATGCATTTGTAATATATAAAGCATTATAAAAAATATTTATTGCATTAATTATGCATCTTATAATGCATTGTATTATCTTATGAATAACTGTAACCAGTTATAATAAAAAATATATAATGTATTAAAAATATTACAAGCAACCAATTTCAGATGTAACAAGGTGTCTGCAAATATTATAATGCATTTGGAATTTGTTTACAATTATTTATGAAATGAGATAATGCATTGCAACGTACATTCTGATGCCATTGCAGATATTTTTGTTTCTTTTTATAGCATAGATTCACTTAATTTTGATCAGTTTTCTTAGAAAACCAAACTTCCATCATTTTGCTCATCAAGAAAATGTATCTTGATTTAAGTGTTTGGATATTTGTACTGGAAAACAAGACAAAGGAAGAAAATCACAGTATTTTGTATTTTTTTTGATTCAGATAAACTACAATCTAAAATAAAATTCAATTAAAATCTGTCTTCTGTCATTTAAAGACTGATGAGAATCTGTTTGAAATCATTGTTCAAGCAACAGTCCTAACAATTAATCCATGATAATCTTGCCGCTCTTCAATCTGATTCTCCGTCTTGAAATGATGACAGAATGTTTAATAATAGAAGTTAGTAATGGAAAATATTGTTTGTCTCACTGAATATCTGCAAAAATGAGGGCTGTATCTCATATTAACCCTTTTTATTGGTCTTTTTATAGTTATTTTTGGATGATTGTTTTCATTTCTGGCAGTCTTGTGCTGATCTGGTGTGTCTTTGGGATGTTTTTTGACCTGAAAAGTTGAGTTTTGTTGAACAGATGAATCTCTGCAAGGCTTTAGAGATGGTGGAAAGTCTGATCTTCATTAAAAGCTTTTAGAAATCATTGCATTCGCTCATAACTTCCCGATCAAGTGTTCGTGTGTCTGCTTAAACTGAATGATCAAATGCTTGCTCGAAGTGATGTTCAAACAGATTGCATGAGTTTATGACATCCACTCGCTTGATCTCATGCAGATGTTGCTCAAACGCACTTCAAAGATCTCCTGGTCAGCAGTAAAATGAAAACTTGAGTCATTCAGAAAAAATACGTGAAGTAAATTGAGCATTGATATAAAATTCCCTTACGATGATCTGGGGATTCATGGTTTTCAAGCAGATCAAGCCATCGGAATGAGGTTTATAGGACTGAATGTTAAAGTCTCACCCTGAGACAGAAAGAAGAAACTGGAATGATCGCTTCCCATCTGTGTGTGTTTGATGCAGGGCTGATTTTTGTGGCTGAATAATGCAAAAGCAGCTCATTTGTGATCCCACAGTTTTATCCGCTATTGTTCCTCAAAAGATCCACAAAGATCTCGTGATCTTCATTATGAAGCTTGCAGCATGTGTCAGACTTTCACATGCAGCGGTCTGATCTTTGTAGTCTGTGTTCCCACGGATAATAAACAGCGAAACACAAGATTTGACCAGCTTTTTGGACTTACTAACCAAAAACAGCTAAGTTAAATACAGATCAGCTGCTTTAAAAATGTGTCTACTTGCTCCAGACGGCACACAATCATCTTCTCTCTCAGTATTTCTGTCTTGTTTTCCAGTACAAATATGTAAACATTCTTAAAAATATTTGCTTAAGTAAAGTGATGCAAGATATTAAGTCTTATTTCCCAAAAAAAAAAAAAATCAAAATGAAGTGGATTTTCTTTTCTTTTTCTCTCAAATATCTTCCAATGGAGTCAGAAAAATAATCTTTCCTTTTGAATTAAGTTGATTTTTCTGACCCCGTTAACAGTTTTTTTTTATTATTATTATTATTAGCTCACACTTCTCAAACAAAAAATAAATAAATACATAAATAAAAAATAAATACAATTTTAAAAAGGAAAAAATTGTCAAATGCTTTATAACGTAATCTCTCTCATGTGAAGAACTGAAACATCTGATTAATTTGAGTAAATCATTTTGCTCAAGTAGTTTATGTAAATATTATTTGAGTTTCTGCATCTTTAAATCACATTATAGATTTTAAAAGCAAAAATGTAGTTAATGCTGTTATGATGTATTACAAATTATTTCATGTTACACATTTTTTTTAGAATTATGAAATTATATTTATATTATGTTGTTATTATATTAAATAATATATTTTACATAAAATAATTATATACAATTTATATTTCATAATTATATTAAATATTATAATTTATGGTTTCACTCTAATTTTCAGATTTTGTGCCAAAAAAAAAAAAAAATGGCTGAACAGTACTACGTATTGTTAGTAGATAATAGTGCAAACGTCTTTTTCAGAAGAGCAGCCTGACTGCAGTTTGTCAAGCTACTAGTTATTTAAAGTAGTTAAGCGGTTTAAAGCAGCTTCAGCACAAGTTTTGACACAGAGACTGAGAACTAAACAGCTGAAGCAACAAGACCACACTGAGAGCTTTAGTGTGTGTGTGTGTGTGTGTGTGTGTGTGTGTGTGTTTTTGTGACAAATGAGGACACAAATTTGTATAATGACACAGGTATGACAGGTATTACAAGGAGAAGGTGATTTATGAGGACATTGCCCCATGTCCTCACTTTTCAAAACACTTATAAATCATACAGAGTGAGTTTTTTTGGGAAAAGTAGAAATGCACACAGTCTCCTCTAAGTTTAGGTGTAGGGTAGGTGTAGGGCAATAGCACATACAGTTTGTACAGTAAAAAAACCATTAGGCCTATGGGATGTCCCCACAATTCACAAAAACAAACGTGTGTGTATCTATATTTTGGGGACAAATATGTACCCAGAAGTGAGCTAAGCCTGACAAAACCTCCCCAAAACTTATTTTGGTGTCATCCTCATTTGCAAAAATGGTATACAAATAAAGTAAATAAGTTTGAAAATGCTGAATATTTTCTGTTAGGGTTAATGTTAGATTATATATAGTGTGATTATTCAACTTCAGTGTTTATTCAGTTTAGTTCAATAACTGTAAAGTTCATCAATTATGAAATAAGTTTAATTGAGTGATAAGCAGCTGAACTAAAGACTGTCGATGTTAACTCGAGTCAGATTTAATGTTGATTCAGTTCAATAACAGTGTCTGTGTTGCAAAACTCAAGTAAAATATTACTCAATTCATTAATATTACTGAATATTAAGTGTCTTTTAGAGCCCAACTAAGCAAGGCAATGGTGACAGTGGTGATTTAATAATGAATCCTCAGCGCTCCTCACAAAACATTAACATCAAGTAAAACTAAAAGCAAAAGAACTTACAATGGGTCCAGAAGTCTCTTCTGCATTCTGCTGTAATGCAACATTTTTCATTTTCGCAGATTATATTATCAGCATCTAAATGAAAATCATCAGAAATCTGCACTGTTTACTATTTCCTTGTTTTGTGGTTTCAGACTTGAGTTGACCCTGCTGTCTGTCTGAAGGTCAGTTAAAGGTCGTGAAGCGATGAGATGAGCGGACTTGTGTTAAATCACTGCATATGGACTCAAACGCAGCATCTGGATGCATGGAGGGAAGATGATTTATTCTGAGCGGGATGAAAGGGAGACGTATCCTGAAGACAGTGAGGTAACACTGTACTCAGATCTGATAATAAAGCATGTTTGAAACACTTCACAAACTCAGATACAAACTGATCAACGTGGTCTACACCTTCAGAAAACACTTACTGTACACAATCATAAACTGCTTCATCTCAATATAAATCAGACCTGTCCATCAGCTGATTATGAGGTGAACATAGATTTAAATATAATGAAACTAGTGTAAATGTGCATTAACTTTTTTGTTAGGTCAAACTATATATTTGTGTCACAAAGTGTAAATAAAATTTTTAATTTGAGTAAAATTACAGGTCTTGTGTCATCTCCCATTATATTTTCAGCTCTTATGGTTTTATGTAAATAGCAGTGAAGTTGCCAGTTGATGAATATTTACTGTATATATTATGTATGATATTATAGCCCACAATAGGATTATTATAGTTACTAATAACTAAACAAAAAATAAATAAACTTTACATTACTTGAAGTAAAATAATGTTAACTGAAATAAAATGTACTTATTTTATTTTGTTGCCAAAGCAACATCTCCATGTTTGTTTTGAAGTACTAAAATGAAACTAAATAAACTAAAACTAATTAATAAGAATTAATAAAACTTTATAGGCAATATAGCCATATATATATATATATATATATATATATATATATATATATATATATATATATATATATAGCAAAAAATTATAATAAAAATGCAAAACTTAACTAAAGTTAAAGTGAAAACAAATGATATTAAATTAAATTTCAAAAATTAAAAAAAGAAAATCTAATTCAATCTAAATAAAAAATGACTAAAATACACAGATTGCTAAACATAAAGCAGTTATTATAGTTAGCTGAAATGATAACTGAAATAAAAATCTTATTTTATTTCAGTTATTTGCCAAGACTGCATTCTCATTTTCATTTAGTTTATCTTGATGTACTTCAGAACTAATACCAAACTGAAATGTATAAGAACTATAGAACTATATATTAAAAAATAATAATAAAAAAAATGACAAAAATGCTCATCAAAACTAACTAAAATTAAAATTTAAAAAATGATTTATTCAAAATAAATAAAAAAAATAGCTAAAATAGTACTAAAATAACTAAAACAAAATAAAATAAAATTATAAAATAAAATAAAAAACTATATAGACATATTTAAAAAAAATCAATAAAAGCAAAAATGAATAAAAATTACAATAAATACAAAAATATTTCTAAAACTAACCAAATTAAATACAGAATATATAAAAATAAGAATTAATTTACACAATTATAACAGAGTAGTATCTCAGTCTCAGTGATAGTACAGTAAGAGTGGTCCACCTGCGCTGTTAAATCAAACAGAAGCGGTTTAAATGGACAAACCTGCTCTTGTTTTATCGCTGAGGGTCACTCGTCTCAGGTTTCTGTTAAACTCAGAGAGGGTTAGACACACGTGCTTCTCATTTTCACATCAAAACATCAGGAGTGTAAAATACACCAGTGTGGTTAAAGATGCTTTACTGTGAGCTTTAAAAAGCTTTATTATTTCTAGCTGCAGGTTTGCTGAGCTGGTTTCCAGAGACTTTAGGAGTTTCCAGGAGCTGAAGAACACTGAGGTACGTCACAATGTCATATTAGTTCATGTTTGCATTGATAAACAGGAGCTCTGGTATGATTGTATGATTAGTTGTTGATCATAGTTTTTGAGCAGTCGCTGCTGTGAGACTGAAGATCATAATTCAAGCGTCTGGACGTCCTGCTGCTGATTTAATCAAACCCAGCAGATGCTTCTAATCATTTACTGAAGTTCTGGCCATGCAGCTGTTTTTTATCTCTATAAACACATCAAAATATATAAATAATAAGTTTACTTCGGCTTGACATTTATGAAGTTATTGCCATTTATCATACAGTCATGCGTTTTTCTTCTCTCTTTCTTGTTGTTTCTCAGACATCAGTTTTTTTATTGCATGTTTAATCTCATTTTCTTTGATTTCCATTTTCATCATGTTTCTGGCGCTCATGTGGCTCATTGTTCAAATTAACTGCATTTAAAGATGAAATTAAATGCTATTAACTATTGTTATAATTATAATAACATATTAATGTTGCTGCATCAGTGTTATTTTAGTATCATTGAGATACTCTGCAGTTTTTAATTTTTAAATGTTTTTATTTTTCTATTTTTGTTTTAATTCTAGTTACCATCTCAGTATTTTTGTTGTTGTTAAAAGCAGTGAGACACACACTACCTGCCAAAAGCCTGGGGTCTGGTAAGATGTTTAATTATTTTGAAACAAGTCTCTTCTGCTCACCAAGGATGCATTTATGTGATCAAAAATACAGTAAAAAAATATGAAATTATTTCAATTTAAAATATCTGTAAAACAATAATTGATTGCTGTGATCAAATCTGTATTTTCAGCATCATTACTCCAGTCTTCAGCGTCACAGGATCCTTCAGAAATCATTCTAATATGCTGATTTGCATATTAGGGTGCCAACGTACAGCGTTCAGGTACATGCCGCAGTAGTGGAACATGAACTCGTGCTCCGAGCGATTGGTTCTGGCCTCCAGCAGAGGCATCAGATCACGACCGTCCAGAATCCTCACAGAATCACACACAGACTGCACTTACACATCATACAGGCTTTTCTAGGTGGTTCAAAGCCACCCAAAGGTCAAGGGGTCGAGGAGCCAAACTGTCCTCTATAATTTGCTGGAAACACAAAAACAGTGTCCAGAAACCGAGAAAAATTACTTGAATTTGATGCATTAGAAAATAAAATGCATAGTTAAATGCAACAATGATGAAGCTGTCTTTAGAGCCATTTCCAGCATCATCTTGTACATTGCTTTGTGTTGTGTTAGACTTTAACATTGTCCGTCATTTGATGGACAGAGTCGTAAAAATTCCGTCATAATCTATTATTACTGGCCATTTTAATTTTCTTATTTTAATTATAAGAACAATAATTTTAATTATATTTAATTGCTTTTATTTTTGTTCACATTTTCATTTTTAATCATGAACCTACAGGACAAGCATATAAGCTTATGCATTTATTTGTGAAGAGAACAAATGAACAGAGATTCAACACCACACCCGCAGTGACAGCGGAGGCCACTACAAACAAAATATGTAATTTCTCAATTTTAATCAGGGTTCCTACACATTTTTCATTTCAAAATTCCATACTTTTCCAGACTCAAATTTCCAAACCTCTCAGTAGATTTTCAGACCATATTTAAAGGGTTACTCCACCCTAAAATGAAAATTTTGTCATTAATCACTTACCCCCATGTTGTTCCAAACCCGTAAAAGCTTTGTTCATCTTCGGAACGCAATTTAAGATATTTTGGATGAAATCCGGGAGGCTTGTGACTGTCCCATTGACTGCATAGTAAATTGCTCTGTCACGGTCCATAAAAGGATGAAAAGCATCGTCAGAATAGTCCATCCGCCATCAGTGGTTCAATCTGAATTTAATGAAGCGACAAGAAAACTTTTTTTGCGCAAAGAAAACAAAACAATGTCTTTATTCAACAATTCATCTCCTCTGGTTCAGCGTAGCGCCATTTTTGAGAATATCCGCTGGACGCAAGCAGCGTACGCTCTTCTGTGTCAGCCGCATACTGGAAGATGGACTATCTGACGATGCTTTTTATACTTTTATGGACATTGACAGTGCAATTTACTATGCAGTCAATGGGACAGTCACAAGCCTCCCAGTTTTAATCCAAAATATCTTAAATTGCGTTCCGAAGATGAACAAAGCTTTTATGGGTTTGGAACGACATGAGGGTAAGTGATTAATGACAAAAAAATTATTTTGGGGCGGAGTATTCCTTTAATATAAATGGTTCATACAGCATTATATTTGGTATATAGTACAGTTATCTGTAAATATTTTTATTTTCTCAGGGTTTTTCATAGATTTTCTTAAAATAACAAAATTAATAAAAAAATACAGACTTTTACATGCACACAAGAAACTTTTTTTGTGCCCTCAAGAAACTATTCACACGTGCATGGGAATGTTTTGCATGCTAATGCATTACAATTTCTAGTTTTACATAACCTATTTCCTTTGTGCATCACTGCCATCTTACTATGAATAAAACGATAGCATTGATGCACATGAATTAACAGAGATCTACCTGCTCAAAATGTAGCTTTTTCTTTATGTTAGAACCCATAATATCAAGGCCTAATGTCCAATTTAACACATCCTCTGTGGTGCTGGAGAAACTATGACAGGAAATGGGCTGATGGCATAAAATTTGCCAAGTTGACGGGTCTATAAAAAAAGACTGATACTGTAAAAAAAAGTGTTTAATTGGCTTTCATTGGGGCAATATGCCATCTTTTAAGGCCTTAAGTCTCTTTAATGCATAGTCTGTGGCAGCCAAGAAACCACACCGTGAAACGGGCTGATGGCACAACAGGTGGCTCTGTGTGCATTGTCCTATATGCTAAGTTTTTTTTTTATCTTTGCAAAGGCCCTATTTTTTATTTTTGCAAAGATCCTTGAGGCAATGTAATATGGTGCTAAACCCAAAATGCTTATAACCTGCCTTTTGCATAATGAAAAAGAGCACAATGAATTCATTCATTCATTTGACGATCACTAAAGAACAGTGTTGGGCACGTTACTTTAAAAAAGTAATTAGTTATAGTTACTAGTTACTTCTCACAACTAGTAACTGAGTTACATCATTATAAAAGTAACTAATTACCAGGGAAAGTAATTATTGCATTACTTTTTTTTTTAAATGTTAAAATATGCAAAATAACTTGGATGCCCCCAATATTAAATATGTTAAAAGAATGAAATGGACACTAAATAGAATACATTATTATTATAAAACATTGTACATTAATCTACACTATTTATCTACTGACACTTAGCATCAGTTAGTCAAGTATTATAATATGATATTATGATAAGTTAGCATTATATGATGATAGAACTTTAGTAATTAGAATAACCAAGTATGAATTCATATTTGTCATGTTGACTAACGTCTCGGTTACGTACGTAACCCTCGTTCCCTGATGGAGGGAACGGAGACGTTATGTCGTGACGACATAGGGGATTTACCTGGAAGCCCCAATCATCTCTGTAAAGAGAAAACGCCAATGAATATTGGCTAGTGGAATTTGCATACCTGAGCCCCTCCCCGTGCATACGGGTATAAAAGGGCGACAGGTGCATCCACTGATCAGGTTTTCCACTGAGGAGCCGAGACCGAGTCCCAGGCAACCAGCGGTGGTTCAAGATTGTGGCATGGGGACATAACGTCTCCGTTCCCTCCATCAGGGAACGAGGGTTACGTACGTAACTGAGACGTTCCCTATCTGTCGGTCACTACGAGTTATGTCGTGACGACATAGGGGTCCTATGGAAAGCGCCACAACCTGAACCCCGTCACGACCTTGTGGCATGCAGATGCTGACAAACGAGCGCGTGACAGACAAATGCCATGCGAAGGTCGCAAACTTCCCGTCGCCCCAGCGCAAATTCGCTAACCTTGGTACCCGCAGGGACCACTGAGTACATCGCTGCTGGAGATAGCCAAGCCGCTGTTCCTTACCCCAGAGTCGGAAGGGATTTCGACCTTCAATGAAAGATGCTTCACGTCTTTCCTGTTTGTTGTTACAGCTTGGCAGTAACGACGGGGAAGCGAGCCTTCCGGAGAAGGGCGCTACGGAGGCCACATCCTGCCCGAAGGGAGGTACCATGTGGAGACACTGATATGGACTGACCCAGGCCTGGGGCAGTACTACATACGACTGGACCCTGGGACAGATCCTACCTAGGAGTAGGGAGGAGGGCTGCCAGCAGGGCCTGACAGAGAGCTCTGTCAAAGGGAAGACACGGGTTTACCGTGAGGGAAACCTTACCGTGGAAGAATACACGTATGGGATTACCCGAAGAGAATCAAAGTCATACGGACACCTAGCCGAGTACAGGGGCTGACCGGAGACCGGGCGAGCTAGCACAAGTACTGGGCCTGGCGTCAGACTACTCCGCCCAGTCTGACTGCCGGGGGTGCTGGAGGAACTCCACCAGGGTTCGCCGTCCGGGGAACTGAACTGGAGGAGAAAACAGGCGCTCGTATCCCCGGGTGAGGGGGAATGGCGCAGCAAGCGTGACACCGGCCAGTTCTTCCCGCTACTTACCTGTTCCCTAACACGCGGGAAGAGACTGGTTCAACGCGAAGATTGTAGAACCTTGCGAAGGTGTTCGGTGTCGCCCAGCCCGCAGCTCTACAGATGTCTGCCAGAGAGGCGCCGTGCGCCAAAGCATAGGAGGAGGCAACACTCCGTGTGGAGTGAGCCCTCACCCCCATGGGGCACGGCTCGCCTTGGGATTGGTACGCCAAGGCGATGGCATCCACTATCCAGTGGGCCAACCTCTGCTTGGAGACAGCCTTCCCTTTCTGCTGACCTCCGTAACAGACAAAGAGCTGCTCGGAGCTTCTGAAGCTCCGGGTGCGTTCCACGTATATGCGTAAAGCTCTTACGGGACACAGCAACGCCAAGACTGGGTCTGCCTCCTCCGAGGGCAGTGCTTGCAGGTTCACCACCTGATCGCGGAAGGGCGTGGTGGGAACCTTGGGCACGTATCCAGGCCCGGGGTCTCAAGACAACGTGAGAGTAGTCCGGCCCGAACACAAGGCACTCTTCGCTCACCGAAAATGCTTGGAGGTCCCCGACCCTTTTGATGGAAGTGAGCGCGGTCAGGAGCGCTGTCTTAGCCGACAGGTATCTCAGCTCGACTGAGTCCAGCGGCTCACAGGGACCCCACTGAAGTCCAGCCAGGACGATAGAGAGGTCCCAGGAGGGCATCAGGGGCGGCCTAGAGGGGTTCAATCTCCTGGCACCCCTCAGGAACCTCACGATGAGATCATGCTTTCCCAGGGACCGGCCGTCCACTGCATCGTGATGGGCCGCGATAGCGGCCACATACACTTTCAAGGTGGAGGGTGACAGCCTACGCTCCAACCTTTCTTGCAGGAAAGAAAGCACTACTCCAATCGTGCATCTTCGGGGGTCTTCTCGGCGAGAAGAACACCAGTTCGCGAACAGACTCCACTTCAGGGCATAGGCTTGCCTTGTAGAAGGAGCTCTAGCCTGAGTGATGGTCTCTACCACTGCCTGTGGGAGACCACTCAAGTCTGCCGCGTCCCGTCCAGGAGCCACACATGGAGGTTCCACAGGTCTGGACGCGGGTGCCAAATGGTGCCGAGCCCCTGAGAAAGGAGGTCCTTCCTCAGAGGAATGCGCCAGGGAGGGGCTGTCGCGAGGAGAATGAGTTCGGGAAACCAGGTCCGGGTGGGCCAGAACGGCGCGACCAGCAGGACCTGCTCCTCGTCCTCCCTGACTTTGCACAGTGTCTGTGCGAGCAGGCTCACTGGGGGAAATGCATACTTGCACAGAGCCCGAGGCCAGCTGTGTGCCAGTGCGTCCGTGCCGAGGGTGCCCTCGGTCAGGGAGAAATACAACTGGCAGTGGGAGGACTCGCGGGAAGCAAACAGGTCTACCTGAGCTTCCCCGAATCGACTCCAGATCAGCCGGATCGTCTCAGGATGGAGTCGCCATTCTCCGGGGAAAGTGAGCTGTCGTGAGAGCGCGTCGGCCGCACGATTGAGCTCCCCCGGAATGTGGACAGCGCGCAGAGATTTGAGCCGCGTGTGACTCCAGAGGAGGAGATGGCGGGCGAGCTGTGACATGCGGCGCGATCGTATACCCCCCATCCGGTTGATATACGATACAGCCGCAGTGTTGTCCGCCTAACAGCAGTGGCCGAAACTGCCGCAAGGCTAGATGCACTGCCAACAGCTCTAGGCAGTTGATGTGCCAAAGCAGCCGAGGCCCCGTCCAGAGCCCCGTGGCTGCCTGCCCGTTGCATGTAGCGCCCCAGCCCGTGCTGGAGGCATCTGTTGTGACAACATGCCGAGACACTTGTTCTAAGGGCACCCCGGCCCGTAGAAAGGCAAGGTCCGTCCAGGGGCTGAAGGAGCGGCGACACTCCTGTGTGATGTTCACCCGAAGTGCACCGCGGCGCCATGCCCACCTCGGGACTCGGGAGTGTAGCCAGTGCTGAAGTGGTCTCATATGAAGCAAACCGAGCGGCGTGACTGCGGCTGCGGATGCCATATGCCCCAGGAGCCTCTGAAACTGTTTCAGTGGAACCACAGTCCTGCCTCCGAAGGAACTCAGGCAGTTCAGCACTGACTGGGCGCGCTCCTCCGTGAGGCGCGCCGTCATACTCACCGAGTCTAACTCCACACCAAGAAAAGAGATTCTCTGCGCAGGGGAGAGCTTGCTCTTTTCCCAGTTGACCCGAAGCCCCAACTGGCTGAGCTGCCGAAGCACCAGATCCCTGTGATCGCACAACTGTTCTCGGGACTGGGCCAGAATGAGCCAGTCATCGAGATAGTTGAGGATCCTGACGCCCAATTCCTGTAACGGGGCAAGGGCGCCCTCTACGACCTTCGTGAAGACACGGGGAGAGAGGGAGAGCCCGAAGGGGAGGACCCTGTACTGCCATGCCCGCCCTTCGAACGCAAACCGTAGGAACGGTCTGTGTCGCGGAAGGATCGAAACATGAAAGTAAGCATCCTTCAGGTCGATCGCTGCAAACCAATCCCGGGGCTGTATGCATTTGATCATACGCCTGTGCGTCAACATCTTGAACGGGAGCCTGTGCAGGGCCCGGTTCAGGAGTCGCAAATCCAGGATTGGTCGAAGACCACCGCCTTTCTTGGGTACGATGAAGTA
Organism: Schizothorax lantsangensis; assembly: GCA_027422415.1. Classification (NCBI taxonomy): domain Eukaryota; kingdom Metazoa; phylum Chordata; class Actinopteri; order Cypriniformes; family Cyprinidae; genus Schizothorax; species Schizothorax lantsangensis. The sequence goes on from JAPDDO010000294.1 coordinate 34,699, forward strand.
AGGGCTGTAAAACCCCTGCCTCATCTCGGCTGGAGGGACCGGCTCGATTGCATCCTTTGCCAGGAGGACAGCAATCTCCTCGAGCAAGACAGGAGCGTTCCGAGCTCTCACCGAGGTCTCGAGAACGCCGCTGAACTTGGGAGGTCGCCTGGCGAACTGAATCGCGTAGCCGAGTCGAATTGTGCGCATGAGCCAGCGAGACGGGCTGGGCAGCGCAAGCCATGCTTCCAGACGCCGTGCAAGTGGCTCCAACGGTACAATCGACGTACCTGCGGTGGTGCAGCGAAGGGGAGTAGAGCTGGATGGTACAGAAGGCAGCGCGTTCTGCAGCATCCACGCGGAACTCCCTGGGTCCCAAAGGGGACTGGCTAGAGGTGCGTGGGGAGGCACTGCGTCCCCGAACCGCGCTCTCTTGGCCACTGGCAAAATGGGTCGCGGGCGAGAGTGAGGAGGCAATGCGTCGCACACTGTCGACCCGTGGACCTGAAAACCCGGAGGAAAAGGAAACTGCTCTTTCTTTGAAAATGTGGGTGCCGCTGACCCTTGGGCCAGCGGCGGAACAGAAATAAATGGGAACATAGGATTCTCCACCCGGCCCTCCACCGGGGGAAGGAGCGATGCTGTCCTCGTCGTCTCCTGAGAAAGAGCAAACTCCAACATCTCCGGGTTGCCCGCGTCAGGGCCGCTTCGTCGACTTCCTGGACGACTTGGGGCCCGGATGGGACGCGGGGGACGTCGCGCTCCTGCGAGAGGCTCGACGCACCGGCCTAGCTTCCGCTTCAGCACGGGGCGGAGCAGCTCTGGAGGATGCAGGAGGGCGTCCACGGCGACGAGCAGACGGAGGTCTGGTCCTAGGGGCAGCCGCCGCTGCCGGAGCATCCCGCCGTGGCAGGATGTGCTGGATCGCCTCGGTCTGCTTCTGCACTGCCGAGAACTACTGGGCAAAGCCCTCGACAGTGTCGCCGAACAGCCCAGCCTGGGAGATGGGGGCGTCGAGAAAGCGTGCTTTGTCGACGTCCTTCATCTCCGCCAGGTTGAGCCAGAGATGGCGCTCTTGGACCACCATAGTGGACATCGCCTTCCCGAGGGACCGCGCCGTGACTTTCGTCGCTCGTAGAGCGAGGTCAGTCGCCGTGCGCAGCTCCTGCATCAACCCCGGGTCGGGACTACCCTCGTGCATCTGTTTGAGTGCCTTGGCTTGGTGAACCTGCAGGATCGCCATGGCATGCAGGGCAGAGGCTGCCTGACCCGCAGCACTATAATCTTTGGCTGCAAGAGCAGCCATCAGCTTACAGGCTTTGGACGGGAGACGCGGACGGTTCCTCCAAGTGGCGGCGTTTCGCGGGCACAAGTGCACCGCGACCGCTCTCTCCACCTGGGGAAGGCCCGCGTACCCCCTGGCAGCCCCGCCGTCGAGGGTAGTGAGGACGGAGGAGACAGACGAGTGGCTTCTGGCCGTAAAAGGGGCTATCCACGACTTCGTCAGCTCCTCATGCACCTCCGGGAAGAAAGGCACCGGAGTAGGGCGCGGTTGTGAGCCGCGTCCCGTTCCGAGAAACCAATCATCCAACCGCGAGGGCTCGGGACTGGGTGGTCTGTTGACCTCCAGCCCGATGCTCGCGGCTGCCCGGGCAAGCATGGCCGTCAGCTCTAAGTCCGGTGCGGCAGTGGCGACCACACCCGAAGGGGGCAGCTCCACCGCACCTTCATCCTCAGAGGACGTAAGCCCATCCCCCGATGCTGCGATCGACATACTATCTTCAGGTGGCGCACCGAATGATATGCTGGCCATCCCGTGGGAAGAACCAGCAAAATCATCCAGGAGCCAGACGGGACCCTCGCTGCGTGAGGAGTAAGAGGTCCGTGGGGACGTGCCCGGCGGAGAAGCTCTTACTGTGGCCCTCGGATCTCCCAGAGCGCCAGCCGGTGGTCCTCTGCTCCCAGAGAGACCAGGACGGGTGGCGGCAGAGGGTGCCAATCCTTTCAAAAAGGAAAGGCGAGATCGCAGCGATGTCATGTTCATACGCCCACAACAGGCGCATGAATCATCCACGAACGCAGCTTCAGCGTGCTGAATGCCCAGACACTGAAGACAACGATCGTGTCCGTCATCCACAGACAGAAAACGACCGCAACCAAGAGGACACGGACGAAGCGGCATCTTGAAAAAGACGCGATCGTCCGTGATTTGCTCTTTTAGAATTTGCTCTTTTAGTTGAAGTGCCCAGGGGAATCGCTGGTGAAAGGGACTCCGCTGACTGCACCGTGACGCCAACCAGGAACAATTCGAGACGAAAGGCTTTGTGGAGATCAGCGTACTTCTCATCCACTCGGCTCCGAAGTAAAAATCTGATCAGTGGATGCACCTGTCGCCCTTTTATACCCGTATGCACGGGGAGGGGCTCAGGTATGCAAATTCCACTAGCCAATATTCATTGGCGTTTTCTCTTTACAGAGATGATTGGGGCTTCCAGGTAAATCCCCTATGTCGTCACGACATAACTCGTAGTGACCGACAGATAGGGAAACTTAGGACTGGTGCTTAAGATATTGTTTGTCATATTGTGTTTCTATAAAAAAGGTGGAAAAAATGATAAAACTACTATGAATTCTACTACTAATAACAATATAAAACGCACTAAGGATTAATGAGCTGCTGGGTTCATGAATATTAATCAGGTTGTCTGCGTTCACTCGAATTGATTTGCTGAAATCAAAACAGGGATGATAATAGGTGAGCGCCGGCCAATGAGATTGTCGTTTGCGCATTAGCTCCGCCCAGTAGCAGAGAACCCGGCAGTTCTTAAAAGCTGAAGAATTCCAAAGGAACTCCGTTATTTTGACACGAAAACACAACAAAGGATATCGTTTACATGTAGCGCGTCAATTTTGCATGTTATGAAAGACTCTCTCGCTCTGTAACTTTCTTTGTGCGCGTGAGGGACCGGCTCGATTGCATCCTTTGCCAGGAGGACAGCAATCTCCTCGCGCAAGACAGGAGCGTTCCGAGCTCTCACCGAGGTCTCGAGAACACCGCTGAACTTGGGAGGTCGCCTGGCGAACTGAATCGCGTAGCCGAGTCGAATTGTGCGCGTGAGCCAGCGAGACGGGCTGGGCAGCGCAAGCCATGCTTCCAGACGCCGTGCAAGTGGCTCCAACGGTACAATCGACGTACCTGCGGTGGTGCAGCGAAGGGGAGTAGAGCTGGATGGTACAGAAGGCAGCGCGTTCTGCAGCATCCACGCGGAACTCCCTGGGTCCCAAAGGGGACTGGCTAGAGGTGCGTGGGGAGGCACTGCGTCCCCGAACCGCGCTCTCTTGGCCACTGGCAAAATGGGTCGCGGGCGAGAGTGAGGAGGCAATGCGTCGCACACTGTCGACCCGTGGACCTGAAAACCCGGAGGAAAAGGAAACTGCTCTTTCTTTGAAAATGTGGGTGCCGCTGACCCTTGGGCCAGTGGCGGAACAGAAATAAATGCGAACATAGGATTCTCCACCCGGCCCTCCACCGGGGGAAGGAGCGACGCTGTCCTCGTCGTCTCCTGAGAAAGAGCAAACTCCAACATCTCCGGGTTGCCCGCGTCAGGGCCACTTCGTCGACTTCCTGGACGACTTGGGGCCCGGATGGGACGCGGGGGACGTCGCGCTCCTGCGAGAGGCTCGACGCACCGGCCTAGCTTCCGCTTCAGCACGGGGCGGAGCAGCTCTGGAGGACGCAGGAGGGCGTCCACGGCGACGAGCAGACGGAGGTCTGGTCCTAGGGGCAGCCGCCGCTGCCAGAGCATCCCGCCGTGGCAGGATGTGCTGGATCGCCTCGGTCTGCTTCTGCACTGCCGAGAACTGCTGGGCAAAGCCCTCGACAGTGTCGCCGAACAGCCCAGCCTGGGAGATGGGGGCGTCGAGAAAGCGTGCTTTGTCGACGTCCTTCATCTCCGCCAGGTTGAGCCAGAGATGGCGCTCTTGGACCACCATAGTGGACATCGCCTTCCCGAGGGACCGCGCCGTGACTTTCGTCGCTCGTAGAGCGAGGTCAGTCGCCGTGCGCAGCTCCTGCATCAACCCCGGGTCGGGACTACCCTCGTGCATCTGTTTGAGTGCCTTGGCTTGGTGAACCTGCAGGATCGCCATGGCATGCAGGGCAGAGGCTGCCTGACCCGCAGCACTATAAGCTTTGGCTGCCAGAGCAGCCGTCAGCTTACAGGCTTTGGACGGGAGACGCGGACGGTTCCTCCAAGTGGCGGCGTTTCGCGGGCACAAGTGCACCGCGACCGCTCTCTCCACCTGGGGAAGGCCCGCGTACCCCCTGGCAGCCCCGCCGTCGAGGGTAGTGAGGACGGAGGAGACAGACGAGTGGCTTCTGGCCGTAAAAGGGGCCATCCACGACTTCGTCAGCTCCTCATGCACCTCCGGGAAGAAAGGCACCGGAGTAGGGCGCGGTTGTGAGCCGCGTCCCGTTCCGAGAAACCAATCATCCAACCGCGAGGGCTCGGGACTGGGTGGTCTGTTGACCTCCAGCCCGATGCTCGCGGCTGCCCGGGCAAGCATGGCCGTCAGCTCTAAGTCCGGTGCGGCAGTGGCGACCACACCCGAAGGGGGCAGCTCCACCGCACCTTCATCTCAGAGGACGTAAGCCCATCCCCCGATGCTGCGATCGACATACTATCTTCAGGTGGCGCACCAAATGATATGCTGGCCATCCCATGGGAAGAACCAGCAAAATCATCCAGGAGCCGGACGGGACCCTCGCTGCGTGAGGAGTAAGAGGTCCGTGGGGACGTGCCCGGCGGAGAAGCTCTTACTGTGGCCCTCGGATCTCCCAGAGCGCCAGCCGGTGGTCCTCTGCTCCCAGAGAGACCAGGACGGGTGGCGGCAGAGGGTGCCAATCCTTTCAAAAAGGAAAGGCGAGATCGCAGCGATGTCATGTTCATACGCCCACAACAGGCGCATGAATCATCCACGAACGCAGCTTCAGCGTGCTGAATGCCCAGACACTGAAGACAACGATCGTGTCCGTCATCCACAGACAGAAAACGACCGCAACCAAGAGGACACGGACGAAGCGGCATCTTGAAAAAGACGCGATCGTCCGTGATTTGCTCTTTTAGAATTTGCTCTTTTAGTTGAAGTGCCCAGGGGAATCGCTGGTGAAAGGGACTCCGCTGACTGCACCGTGACGCCAACCAGGAACAATTCGAGACGAAAGGCTTTGTGGAGATCAGCGTACTTCTCATCCACTCGGCTCCGAAGTAAAAATCTGATCAGTGGATGCACCTGTCGCCCTTTTATACCCGTATGCACGGGGAAGGGCTCAGGTATGCAAATTCCACTAGCCAATATTCATTGGCGTTTTCTCTTTACAGAGATGATTGGGGCTTCCAGGTAAATCCCCTATGTCGTCACGACATAACTCTTAGTGACCGACAGATAGGGAAACTTAGGACTGGTGCTTAAGATATTGTTTGTCATATTGTGTTTCTATAAAAAAGGTGGAAAAAATGATAAGATAAAACTACTATGAATTCTACTACTAATAACAATATAAAACGCACTAAGGATTAATGAGCTGCTGGGTTCATGAATATTAAACAGGTTGTCTGCGTTCGCTCGAATTGATTTGCTGAAATCAAAACAGGGATGATAATAGGTGAGCGCCGGCCAATGAGATTGTCGTTTGCGCATTAGCTCCGCCCAGTAGCAGAGAACCCGGCAGTTCTTAAAAATGGAAGAATTCCAAAGGAACTCCGTTATTTTGACACGAAAACACAACAAAGGATATCGTTTACATGTAGCGCGTCAATTTTGCATGTTATGAAAGACACTCTCGCTCTGTATCTGTAACGGAACTGCCAGACACAAAGGTAAGTGTAGAAGAGGTAGAGTTTATTACAGGATTAGGTGAGACAACAGTGGTGAGTCTTTGCGTGAGGTAAGTGGCTTTCTAGATGAATAGTGGATAGTGCGCTGAGATTCTGATTGTGTCTCTGTCCTTTGGCAGGTTCGTGGCGGATAGGAATCCTGGAGAGCCTGCGAGTCTCTAGAGTCCACAGATGAACAGATATCTGGTGATGAGAGGGAAGACAGAGGGTGAGTATCATCAGGTAAGTAACACCGGTTAGTATACTCAGCTAGCAGTCCGCTGTAGAGAGTGAAGGTCCGAGTAGTATCCACAAGTATCAATGTCTTGGCAGCTTAGTGACTTTAAGATCAGACAGTGGTGCAGGATGAGGAGTGAGCTTATATCCCGGTGCTAATGACTGTGGTGATGAGGAGCAGGTGTGCATGATCATTAATCAGGTGCAGGTGAAGGTGATCAGTGATGGAGGAATACGGGCCATTCTGTGACAGTACCTCCCCCTCCCGGACGGCGCGTCCCGCGACGTAATAACAAAACCTGGGAGGGGGGGTGGGTGCCCTGGATGTCGGTGGAAGACATGGACACAGGGAAGGCATCCAGGGCGGAACCGGAGATTCAGGAAGCTATGGCGGGACAGGAGGTTCAGGAGGCCATGGCGGGACAGGAGGTTCAGGAGGCCATGGCGGATCCGGGGCTTCGGGAGGCTATGGCGGATCCGGGGCTTCGGGAGGCCATGGTGGAACTGGAGGCTCGGGAGACCATGGCCTATTTCTTTTGTACAGCCATGGTGGGTCATGGATCTCCGTGGCCTTGGCTCTGGGCCCGGCCACCCAGGCAGAGGATATATAGCCCCCCCCCAAAATTTTCATGGGGAAGCTCCCCTCTGGTGGGCATACTGGAGGAGCGGGCACTAGGGGGCGCTCTGGAGGAGCGGGCATCAGGGGACGCTCTTGCAGCGTGGATTCAAGACGGCTGGGCGGAACCAGCGGGACTTCAGGACGGCTGGGCGGAACCAGCGGGACTTCAGGACGGCTCTTGCGTGGAGCAGCCACTGGAGGTCACATGCGTGGAGCTGCCACTGGAGGGCACTGGCGTGGAGCTGCCACTGGAGGGCACTGGCGTGGAGCTGCCACTGGAGGGCACTGGCGTGGAGCAGCCACTGGAGGGCACTGGCGTGGAGCAGCCACTGGAGGGCACTGGCGTGGAGCAGCCACTGGAGGGCACTGGCGTGGAGCAGCCACTGGAGGGCTCTGGCGTGGAGCAGCCACTGGAGGGCACTGGCGTGGAGCAGCCACTGGAGGGCACTGGCGTGGAGCAGCCACTGGAGGGCACTGGCGTGGAGCAGCCACTGGAGGGCACTTGCGATGAGCAGCCACTGGAGGGCACTTGCGAGGCGCAGCCACTTGGGAGAGCTCGGGAGAGCTGGACGGAACCAACATGGGCTCAGGAGAGCTGGACGGAACCAGCAGGGGCTCAGGAGAGCTGGACGGAACCAGCAGGGGCTTAGGAGAGCTGGACGGAACTAGCAGGGACTCAGGAGAGCTGGACGGAACCAGCAGGGGCTCAGGAGAGCTGGACGGAACCAGCAGGGGCTCAGGAGAGCTGGACGGAACCAGCAGGGGCTCAGGAGAGCTCTTCGCCGTGGCCGGCGGCATCATCGTCGCCGCGAGTGGCGGCTGGCTTGGAAGACGGGGGAATGCTTTCAGTGCTGACCTGACAGATGTAAATGATGGGTCCAGTACCTTAGCCCTCAGGTCAGCGCTATTGGAGGCCCATTTCCGGGCTCGAGGGTACACAGACTTCGCCATCTCAGGCGGCGGAACTATCATCGCCGCTTCGGGCGGAACTCCGACTCGGGATCGGAGACTCTCCAGACACTTGAAGACAGTAATTTATTTCTGTGATCAAAGCTGAATTTTCAGCATCATTACTCCAGTCTTCAGTGTCACATGATCTTCAGAAATCATAATAATATACTGACTTGCTGCTCAAGAAACATTTCTGATTATTATCAATGTTGAAAACAGTTGTGCTGCACAATATTTTTTGTGGAAACCATGATATATTTTAATTTTCAGGATTCACAGATGAATAGAAAGTTCAAAAGTGCAGCATTTATTTAATGTCTTAATGTCACTTTTGATTAATTTAATGCGTCCTTGATGAATACAATTAATTTCTTCTTTTTTTAAATTGTACATACACCAAAATTTTGAATCACAGTTTGCATCACGGATTCCACAAAAACATGTTAGACATGATTTTTACATATTATTATGATTTCTGAAGATCATGTGACACTGAAGACTGGATTAATGATGCTAAAAATTCAGATTTGATCACAGAAATAAATTACAGTTTAACATTCACATAGAAAACAGCTGTTTTAAATTGCAAAAATATTTCACAATTTGTACTGTATTTTTTTTTATCAAATAAGCAGAAGACATGTCTTTCCAAAAACAACAACAACAAAAAAACCTCATTGCAAACTCTTGGCCCATACTGGCTGATGTTATCATTATGTAATTATTTGCAGATTAGTTTAAATTGACTTTGTAAATGAGGTGACTATAACACAGGTTTCTGCTGCTAGACCATCTCCTTCAAAAAGACTCAAAATGTTTGCTCTGGTGAACGGTTTCATCAAGAGTTCAGCAGTATGGCAGTGATATTGTGTTTGATTGAATTACACATTGAGTTTGGATAGAAATTCTTCTAAAATGAAGAGCAAAGCAGATGTTCATCGTCACGGGAAATATTCTAGTAAATACTGTGCAGACTTTAATTTCAAGAGAAACTCATTTTGAGCTCACTCCTGAAATCCTTCAGAGAAACAAACACTTTTTTCAGGAAACATCATCCACTTATTGTTGGACAGATCTTTTTCTCTGTAGATCACCAGTGCTGATTACTGCTCGACTCACTGAGAATTAACAAAATCACTAATTAAACTCAATCAGATGTCTTCCGATACCTGTTTTATTGAAAATGTAATGCTTTACATGAAGCTTGATATAATACATCATAATGCAAGTGAAAAAACAAAACAAAATTTAAAGTGAAGTGACGTGTGGCCAAGTATGGTGACCCATACTGGGAATTTGTGTGCTGCATATAACCCATCCAAGTGCACACACACACACACACACACACACACACACACACCCGGAGCAGTGGGCAGCCAGCAGCGCAGCACTGGACTTTGAACATGCCAAAGATTACCTGTTAGATTTACCCAAAACGAGTTATATCTTATGTTTATCCACTACAGATACATCAGAGCCAGCGGCAAATGTCAGAAGGACTAGCCGAGGTTATGCTCCTCTCTTTGGGATACATAAGCACGAGCGCCCGGTGATCGCGTGGAGCTCACGGCTACGTAATCGGAGAAGCACATTTTCAAATTGTTTTTATAAATAAACCGCAGATTTGAGTTTTAAACAACTGCATTCTCGGCTGAAATACACTCGTCCAGTGTTTCCATAGCACATAAAGTGCAACTAGCCTCTAAACAAAATCCATGTCAGCCATATCACAACGAGACTGGAGCCGCCTGCAGAAGCCTCCCCATGACGCGAATTCGCGTCTGTTGTGAAGTGAATTTCACGCACGAATGAAGCAAGTAAACTCAAAATGGGTCGGGGCAGTCGTGGCCTAATGGATAGCGAGTCGGACTTGTAACCAGAAGGTTGTGGGTTCGAATCTCAGGTCCGGCAGGGATTGTTGGAGTATCAATACCACGACTGAGGTGTCCTTGAGCAAGGCACCGAACCCCCAACTGCTCCCCGGGCGCTGTAACATGGCTGCGGGTCCGGGTGTGTGTTCACTTAGGATGGGTTAAATGCAGAGAATATATATATACTCTCTATATAATTGTGTATGTGACAAATAAAAATAATCTAAATCTATCTAATCATCATCTAAATGTTCAAGCGTCCAACTACGCGCGAATACTGTGTGTGAACGCACAGTTAAGGTGCATTCACACCAGAGGCGAATGAAGCGTTAGACAAAATAATCATTGCTGTATGATACATCTTCATACTTTTACAGAAACAGGAATAAAAAGGATTTTGCTTGAAAGAAAGTGAGTGAACACTATATTGTTGTGATCTAAAGCTCTGTGTATTAAATGCAGCTCCATCTGAAAGCACGTGATGGAGATCACAGAACCTGCTTTACTGACGAGATGTGCATGACAATCACATGCGATTTATCCTGCAGCCCTAATTTTTGTTTGTTTGTTGATCACAAAGTACAAAGTAGATGAGGAATACTAGGATGCCGGTTGTATTCAAAGCGCCGCCATTACCGGCATTGTTTACAATGACAGAAGCCCCTCCCATGACGCAAATTCACATCTGTTCACAACTACGCGCGAATAACGTGGTTTATTCGCGCAAGTCGCATCTGGTGTGAATGCACAGCAAGTGTCCAGTGCATCTCATTGTGCCGTTTATATTGCAAACTTTTACCACAACCACAGGTCATGATTAAACACCGGTCTGAGTTGACCTCAAATAACATACCTTTCTTTCCATTTCTCCTCAAATATTCACCCTTACAGCTCAAACTTCTTCTTTTGGACATGTTTAAAATCACAAGCTGACACACAAGCTTCAGTTACAACACAGCTATCATCAATTAGATCCTGCTACAGATTGTAGCGCTGCTTGATCCATTACACACATGTTAGTGTGTCAAGGCATAACATCAATGCAAATGAGCAAAAAAATCAATTGCAATTGGTTCGTTTAAATTTAAAAAAAATATATTGTAGTGAATTTTCACGCCTGCCATTGCTAACTCTGCCTCATCTACTTTGTACTTTCAAAAAATCTCTCTCTGAATGTGGAGAAGACGAAGGAGATTGTCGTTGACTTCAGGAGTGTGCACTCTCTGCATGCTCCTCTGACCATCAACGGTGCGACCGTGGAGAGAGCGAGCAGCACCAAGTTCCTGGGTGTACACATCACAGAGGACCTCTCCTGGACCAACAACACTGCAGCACTAGCCAAGAAAGCACAACAGCGTCTCTACTTCCTCCGCAAACTCAGAAGAGCCAGAGCCCCGGCCCCCATCATGTGCACCTTCTACAGAGGCACCATTGAGAGCATCCTGACTAGCTGCATCACTGTGTGGTATGGCGCCTGCAACGCGTCCTGCCGCAAGTCCCTTCAACGGATAGTGAGAGCAGCTGAGAAGATCGTTGGTGTCTCTCTCCCCTCCCTCCAGGACATCTACAGCACCCGTCTCACCCGCAAAGCCCTCTGCATTGCAGGTGATCCCACCCACCCGACACACAGCTTCTTCAGTCTGCTACCATCAGGGAGGAGACTGAGGAGTCTCCAAGCCAGGACAAACAGACTGAAAGACAGCTTTATCCACCAGGCTGTCAGGAAGCTGAACTCTCTCCCGACCTTGCCCCCCCTCCCCTCTCTTACCCCACGCACCACTGAACTCTGACCACCACCACCACCACCACCACCCACCTCACACACTGTGACAAGCACCGGTCACTTTGTACAGACACTTCAACTACCTCTTCTGACAGTCTGAATAAAAAAGACTGCTCCTTGTCACTTTAAATAGTCTTGATAAGCTCTTTGCACTACACCACTTATATTCTGCACTGTTTGTTTGTTTGTTTATCTCACTGGTTTGCACTATCTACCATGTGTCTTTACCATGCCACTTTATCCATTTTTATATTATTATTTTCTTTTCTTTTTTTTCGTTATACTTATTTGTATATTTGTAATAGTTGCATTTTTGTGTACGTATATGTATATATATATATATATATGTGTGATGGGAGTAAGAGAGTAACTCAATTTCAATTCTCTGTATGTATGTACGGTACATGTGGCAGAATTGACAATAAAGCTGACTTTGACTTTTGACTATATAAGCCCTGTGTTTTAACTTTCTGTGATGCTGTGTGTCTCTGTGTCTTCAGTCTCTGTTGATTGTGTGACTGTGACGTCTCTGTAGCGGCTCCTTATTCACCATCAGCTGATCCTGAGGAAACTGGACTGACATCTAAATACTGGGAGTCTACAATAAAACACACAGACAGTCACATATGAGTATGAGACATTACTGCTGTCACATCACATCAGCAGATTCGTTTCAGAAAAACACAGTATATTCATATTACAGCCAGAGATATGAATGAACAACTGATAACAGATTAATAACAGTGAATGATCAACAACTCTCTCTCTTTATCATTTACACACAGAGACACTGGAAGAGATGAATATATTCATAAATCACAGAATTAAACAGTTTAATGTACTGGGACTAAAGTGGAGCTGAATTATTATCTTATATTCTCCAATTACACACATATGAGGCCTGTTACTAAACTTTGGCCATTTTGAAAGATTTAAATAATAAACTCACAATAGTATAATCTCTCCAGTTTATAATGTGGATCATCTTTCAGATCAGAGAGTAACTTCACTTCTGATTCTCCTAGTTCATTCCCAAACAGACTCAGTTCTCTCAGGTGTGAAGGGTTTGATCTCAGAGCTGAAGCCAGAGCAGCACAACCTTCTTCTGTGACGCCACAATTATTCAACCTGTAGAGAACAATGACACAATGTGAATTGTAGTTGAAGTGTCTGTAGTTTGTTATTGACTCTGGTCTCAGAGCAGGAGAGGAGATATAATGACAAGCATTGCCACAAACTGCTGCTGATAGAATGAGATTTATGCATGTTGAAGCTCAATGGTGCATGCACAGTCCTAAATGCGCGTTTCTATAGCAACCGGGATTTCTAACCACAGCTGCAGTGACCCGCTGACTTCACTGATTAGCGATTGGCTCTTTTCCTCAGAAGGCAGGAAGCACATGTAAAGCATGCAATGACTGTGGCAACTTTAACATTTGAAAGGATACTATTGAAAAGTTATTGCTTTCCTTATTCAACCTGATTTTATTTCTTCATGAATATATGGTTGACCTGAAGAATGAAAGCTATATCATCCACTTGGAAAAATTAAGCGCTATATCACCACAAGGAGTGTGACAATATACTTAGCTCACCAGATGAGACAAAATGCAGATACTTGTTTCACTAGAATGAGACAATATTTTAATACTATTTTTAAGAAATTTATATTTTTATATTTTATAAAATATTTGTCTTTCAATTACAAAAAGTAAAACAATGCAGTTGTATTTTTAAATATTTTAACTAATCTAGGGCTGTAACTAATGATTATTTTGGTAATCAAGTAAGATTATTTTGACAATTGAGTAATCTGATATTTTTTAGTAACACAAATAGACCTAAGTGAAAACTATGCTTTAGTATGACTATTTATATATAAATTAACGATAAGGCAATAATAATTGGTTCAAATAAAATATCAAAATCAAGTAATTACATGGTTTTATCGTACAACACTTTTAAAATACATAATATAATATGCCTATACATAATATGAACATAATGCAATAAGGCCATCTACAAACTCAGAAACTTTTATTTTGAAATCGTGATGCACAATACATGGCATATTTAGAAATAGATTGATGTATTCTCCTTTGTTGGCAAACGTTTATAAATGATTTACGTTACAAATCTAGTGAGATAATGCACACTGTTTTCACAGATGAACGTTAAGCAATTCAAATCATTCAATTCAATTCAAATCACAGCATATGCAGAGGAAGAGTTTAGCCCCTTTCACACATACAGTCTTTACTGGTAAATTACCTGCAAGTTACCATTAAGAGATCATGTGTGAACAGGACCTTTTCAAAAATCCCGGTAAATTTGATCAGGCAATCATATCGTTCTTATGGAGAAGACATGATTACTCTGAGCTGTTTACAAAGCTCTGCTGCTTTTTAATTAGTTTTTCTATGTAAATATGCGCTAGATGGACATCTTTGACCATTGCGCCTCGCTGATTTTTCAACGTGTTGCACTTCTCCAGTCATCAGGTCTGCGACTCTGCAGTTGGATACTATTCTGCGCATCTCGTGTTTATAAGAGCAAAAAATTCTGATTGGCTAGTAATGTTAGTTTGGCTGAGAGTGAAAGCTGTGCTCCTCTCATACCATTGGTAGGCAAACTCATGGACTCAACAGTGATATCAACAAGTTTTTTTTTTTTAATGTAAGATTATTTGTTTCTGCAGCCAAACGCTACACGCCGGAGATCCGGCACGGTGCTGGAGAACTTTAAGCCCTGTATTTGCTTCACAGGAGCCACTTGTTTTTCCCCATTACATCTCATTTATTAACTCTTGGGATCGAACACATCATTGTGTCATGTTTGGATCAAAAACAGGAGCAAGAGCTCATGTGAAGTGATGATGATGAATGAAATGAACTTCATCTTCAGTCATTTGTGCTGAGATTTAGTGTGTCTAGTCAGAATTTACATTAAAGGACACATCTTACTGAAGACAAAGACATGGGACTATCAGAGAGATGATATTACCACAGTATCTCCAGTTTACAGCGAGGATCCTCCAGTACAACACAGAGACGCTTCACACCGAAATCTCCTATTTTATTCTCAGACAGATTCAGTTCTCTCAGGTGTGAGGGGTTTGATCTCAGAGCTGAAGCCAGAGCAGCACAACCTTCATCTGTGACGCCACAATAACTCAACCTGTAGAGAACAATGACACACTCTTCACTCTCTCAGATCAGATCAGTTTAGCTGTGAATCCATTAATGAAGTTTTATTTATACTTAGTGTAAATTGTGGCAGATAGTACTTACACCTCAAGGTATTGCAGTGCTTTACAAAACAGTACGTAATAACATTCTTTATACGATTCTCTTCATTATAAGCAGATGCTGTCTTATAGTGTCCTTCCTTGTGTCTATTCCTAAAGCCCCCCCCCTACACCTGCTCCTAATCACACTGAAGCTGCTGATCAGTAAAGCTGTTCTTGAAGCTGCAGGAAGAGACTCACGGTTTTGAGTTTGGGAACAATATGAACTGCATGTGTTTGATTCACCAGAACATCTGATCAACGTAAGGACACCACATATAACTTTAATTATATACATATTAGACATTTTATTTCCATGATTTGAATATTTTCTTATGTTTTCTTTAATATAAACACCTCTCTGAGCTAATATACAATGGAATAAATGAGAAGAAATGCAGATTTGTACTCGGGTTGGTCGCCTCAAAAGCACACTGTCCTCACTCTCCCACTTATCTGACTGGTTTATTTAGTAATTTTGTGTGCTAACAGTGAAGCCTTTGCTAACAAGATAAACATCGGAGAGCAGATTCACCAAATCTCCTATTTTATTGCAAAACAGTTTCTGTTGTCTCAGGTGTGAGGGGTTTGATTTCAGAAAAAGTGGAAAATAAGAGGAAAATAAACTCTTACACAGAGATGAGCAGGTGAAGGAGTATTAATAAAACTAGCAGAAGAAACTGAAGCTCCAGTAAATGTTTGGTGGATCAAAAACAGGAGCAAGAGCTCATGTGATGTGATGAAGATGAATGAAATGAACTTCATCTTCAGTCATTTGTGCTGATATTTAGTGTGTCTAGTCAGAATTTACATTAAAGGACACATCTTACTTAAGACAAATACATGAGACTATCAGAGAGATGATCTTACCACAGTGTCTCCAGTTTACAGTGAGGATCCTCCAGTACAGCACAGAGACGCTTCACACACAAATCTCCTATTTTATTCACAGTCAGATCCAGGTGTCTCAGGTGTGAGGGGTTTGATCTCAGAGCTGAAGCCAGAGCAGCACAACCTTCATCTGTGACGCCACAATCATACAACCTGTAGAGAACAATGACACACTCTTCACTCTCTCAGATCAGATCACACATACAGTGTTTACGAGAGAGAGGCAAACATGCAGGTCTATGCAGAAACCAAACGATAAAGATGCTCTGAAGACAAGAAGAAGCTGTTTAGTGCCAAGCTGTGGAGAAAACATTTGCATTGCCTTCCTTCTGATCCCAAAGTTAGGAAAGAGTGAATGAACTTTAATTTTAATGAAGATCCAGACCGCGTCAGTAAGAAATCTGTCTTTTGTTCACTTCATTTTACTTTGGATTCGTTTACAGACAAGGCACAATTTGATGCGGCATTTTCAGAAAGACTGAAACTAAAAGACGATGTTGTGCCGACTATATTAAATTATAAAAATCTTGACAACATTATAAGTGGACTTCAGATAACAGTACAAAATAAAAACAGAGGCAGTTCATGACCCCTTTAAAAATGACAATTACTTAAATTCCTTTTTTTTTTGCAAATACATTTTTAATTATTGACAAACCCAAATAATTTATTCATCTGCCACTTCTCTCTCTCTGAATCTAACGGTGTCACTGATTTGATATAAAACCACTGACCACTAAACTCTGGACAACATTGCAGCACTGAAGATTAATGAGCTTTTAACTTTGGTTTTCTTAATGTTTTAACAGTGAAGTGATTGTTCTCAGTGATACTTACTGAACTGATCTGGATTCTTTAATCACAGGCAGCAGCTTCTGAAGAACTTTCATATTTTCAGGCTTATTCTTTCCTCTAACAAATTTATCAAGACAAAACTCATTCAGTTCCTCTTCTGATGTCAACAACACAAAAACTAAAGCTGACCACTGAGATGAAGAGAGTTTGGCTTCCTTTATTCTTCCAGATTTCAGATACTGCTGTATTTCCTCCACTAGTGAACGATCACCCAGTTCATTCAGACAGTGGAACAGATTGATGGATTTCTCTGGAGACTCAATGGTCCTGATCTTCTTCTTGATGTACTCAGCTGTTTTCTCATTGCTGTCAGAGCTGCTTCTTTTCAGTGTCATTATTTGTTGTAAGAGAATCTGATGAGACTCCACTGACAAACCCAGAAGGAACCGCAGGAAAAGATCCAGATGTCCATTTTTACTCTGTAGAGCCTCATCCACAGCTCTCTGATGCAGCTCAGATAATGAAACATGTTCTGATGAATTGAGTTGAAACCAGTCCTTCACTTTAGACTGTAAACTCTGATCAACTGCATTTCTGTTGTTGTTTGTCCAGGAGAGGTGCACATATAGAGCTGCTAGATGTTCCTGAATGCTCAGATGAACAAAGCAGAAGACTTTCCCCTGATACAAGCCAAACTCCTCTCTGAAGATCTGAGTGCACAATCCTGAGTACACTGATGCTTCTGTCACATCAATGCCACACTCTCTCAGGTCTTCCTCATAGAAGATCAGGTTGCCTTTCACAAGCTGCTGAAAAGCCACTTTCCCCAGTTTGAGGATCATGTCTTCATCTGTCTCCTTCTTCTCGTAGTCCTTCTCATGTTTGATGTTGGTCTGAAGGATCAGGAAGCGTGTGTACATTTGAGTGAGAGTCTTGGGAATCTCTCCACTCTCTGCTCGACTCAACATCTTCTCCAGAACAGCGGCTGAGATCCAGCAGAACACTGGGATGTGGCACATGATGTAGAGGCTCCTTGATGACTTCAGGTGTGAGATGATTGTATTGGCCAGACTCTGATCACTGATTCTCTTCCTGAAGTATTCCTGCTTCTGTGGCTCATTGAAGCCTCGTACCTCTGTCACTCGATGGACACACTCAGAGGGGACGAGATCAGCTGCTGCTGGTCTGGAGGTGATCCAGATGAGAGCAGAGGGAAGCAGATTCCCCACAATGAGGTTCATCAGCAGCATGTCCACTGAGGCTGATTCACTTACATCACACAACCTCACAGCGCTCTGAAAATCCAGAGACAGGCGACACTCATCCAAACCATCAAAGATGAACAACAGTTTATATTCATCACTGGATATTACCATTTCTTTAGTTTCAGGGAAAAACACATGAAGAAGATCTGAAAGACTGAGTGTTTTGTCCTTCATCAGATTGATTTCTCTGAAAGGCAGTGGAAATATGAGCTGGACGTCCTGATTCTCTTTCCCTTCAGCCCAGTCCAGGATGAACTTCTGCACAGAGACTGTTTTTCCAATGCCAGCGACTCCCTTTGTCAGCACAGTTCTGATGGCTTTGTCTTGTCCAGGTAAAGGTCTAAAGATGTCACTGCATTTGATGGCTGTGTCCTCTGTTGCTGCTCTCCTGGATTGTGTCTCAATCTGTCTCACCTCATGCTCATTACTGATCTCTCCTCTCTCACTCTCTGTGATGTAGAGCTCTGTGTAGATCTCATTCAGGAGTGTTGGGTTTCCCTGCGTCGCTGTTCCCTCATACAGACGACCAAACTTCTTCTTCAAATTTGATCTAAATGTGTTGAGGACTTCATGCCTGTAAAATTAAAATACTGCATTATTAAATAAGCTAATGAGCACAGTGTCTTTTATGTATCCTGTATTATAATGAAATAATCTTTTACAGAAATATTAGACCTGAGTTCAGTCTTTGTATCTTCACTCTTATAATCTAATGGCTGATTCACAGATGCCTCACTCCTCATAGACACACAGCTGGACTCTGCTTCTGATCTCTTCTGATGAACTAAACTATAACAGAGAGAGAGATTAAATTACTTACTCATATATTATTTAAACAATCACTTTAAAGAACACTTAATGATCATTTCATTTACAATATTTTATTACAAAAGATGTTAAATAGAACAGTGTTTTCACAAATGCATCTCTCTGTGTAACACTATGTTAAAATATCAGATAAAGATATTTAAAGATAAAGATAACACTATGTTGATGATATAAAATGACATGCTATTAGTGCTGGACAACGATTAATCGCAATTAATTGCATCCAAAATAAATTTTTGTGTACATAATATGTGTGTGTGTTCTGTGTATATTTATCATGCATATATAAATACACACACATACAGTATACATTTTGAAAATATTTACATGCATTTACATATACATACATATATATATATATATATATACAGGTGCATCTCAATAAATCAGAATGTTGTGAAAAAGTTTTCTTGTAAGTTATTTCAAAAAGTGAAACTTTCATATATTTTAGATTCATTGCATGTAAAGTAAAACATTTCAACAGTTGTTTTGTTTTCATTTTGATGATTAGAGCTTACAGCTCATGAAAGTCAAAAATCAGTATCTCAAAATATTAGAATATTTACATTTGAGTTTCAATAAATGACCATCCATACAGTATAAATTCCGGGTATCTCTTGTTCTTTGAAACCACAATAATGGAGAAGACTGCTGAGTTGGCAATGATCCAGAAGACGAACATTGACATCCTCCACAAAGAGGGTAAGTCACAGAAGGTCATTACTGAAAGGTGTGGCTGTTTACAGAGTGCTGTATCAAAGCATATTAAATGCAAAGTTGACTGGAAGGAAGAATTTGGGTAGGAAAAGGTGCACAAGCAACAGGGATGACCGCAAGCTTGAGAATACAGTCAAGCAAAGCGGATTCAAACACTTGGGAGAGCTTCACAAGGAGTGGACTGAAGCTGGAGTCAGTGCATCAAGAGTCACCACGCTCAGACGTCTTCAGGAAAAGGGCTACCAAGCCACTTCTGAACCAGAGACAACGTCAGAAGCATCTTACCTGGGCTGTGGAGAAAAATAACTCAGTGGTCCAAAGTCCTCTTTTCAGATGAAAGTAAATTTTGCATTTCATTTGGAAATCAAGGTCCCAAGGTCTGGAGGAAGAGTGGAGAGGCACAGAATCCATGTTGCTTGAAGTCCAGTGTGAAGTTTCCACAGTCAGTGATGATTTTGGCTGCCATGTCATCTGCTGGTGTTGGTCCAATGTTTTCTGAAGTCCACAGTCAACGCAGCCATCTACCAGGAAATTTTAGAGCACTTCAAGCTTCCTTCTGCTGACAAGCTTTATTTCATTTTCCAGCAGGACTTGGCACCTGCCCACACTGCCAAAGGTACCAAAAGCTGGTTCAATGACCATGGTGTTACTGTGCTTGATTGGCCAGCAAACTCGCCTGACCTGAACCCCATAGAGAATCTATGGGGTATTGTCAAGAGGAAGATGAGACACCAGACCCAACAATGCAGATGAGCTGAAGGCCGCTATCAAAGCAACCTGGGCTTCCATACCACCTCAGCAGTGCCACAAACTGATCACCTCCATGCCACGCCGAATTGAGGCAGTAATTAAAGCAAAAGGAGCCCCTACCAAGTATTGAGTACATATAGAGTAAATTAACACTTATGAAGTATTCTAATTTGTTGAGATAGTGAATTGGTGGGTTTTTGTTAAATGTGAGCCTAAATCATCACAATTAAAAGAACCAAAGACTTAAACTACTTCAGTCTGTGTGCATTGAATTTATTTAATACACGAGTTTCACAATTTGAGTTGAATTACTGAAATAAATGAACTTTTCCACGACATTCTAATTTATTGAGATGCACCTGTAGAATTATATTCAATATATAAATATAGCATATTTTTCTTAAATAATACACATATATATACATAGCAAATATACACAGTACACACTTATATTATGTACACATAAACATTTATTTTGGATGTGATTAATCGTTGCCCAGCACTAAACATAAAAACATACCTGAGATCAGTCTTTGTATCTTCACTCTTAAACTGTACTGGATGACTCATAGACCCGTCACTCCTCATAGACACACAGCTGGACTCTGCTTCTGATCTCTTCTGATGAACTGAACTACAACAGAGAGATTAAAGTACATACTCATATATTATTCAAACAATCACTTTAAAAAGCACTTCATGATCATTTCATTTACACTATTTTTTCACAAAAGATAATATAAAATGACATGCTATTAGTAATATAAAACGCTGGGCAACGATTAATTGCATCCAAAATAAAAGTTTTTGTGTGTGTGTGTGTATATTTATCATGCATATATAAATACACACACATACAATATACATTTTGAAAATATTTACATGTATTTATATAATTTATGTATAATTAAATTTAATATAAAAATATAGCATATTTTTCTAAAATATTTACATGGATGTGTGTGTATTTATATACACATAATACACACACATATATTATGTACACAAAAACTTTTATTTTGCATGCAATTAATCGCAAATAAGTTGCCCAGCACTAAACATAAAAACATACCTGAGATCAGTCTTTGTATCTTCACTCTTAAAATGTATTGGAGGATCCATAGACCAATCACTCCTCATAGACACACAGCTGGGCTCTGCTTCTGATCTCTTCTGATGAACTGAACTATAACAAAACAGATATCAAATAAAAATCTTAATTTCAACTAAAAGCCTTCAGACACAAAAACACCATGAAGACTCCCATCTCTCATCATTGAAGGTGATTTAATACAGTGTTTATTGAAAGTACCTGCATCCTGGAGAACAATCTTCATCTGTGGATGTTTGTGTGTGATCCATGATGAAACAGAATCTGATCTCCAGCACTGACTCTGAATGAAATGACAAACAAACACAATAATTCATCTGAACGGATCCTGAGACGCGGTTCACTCAGATACACAATGTTAGTCGTGTGTTAACAAATGATCAAATAAACCACACACAACACCAAACACCAATCAAACCACTTCATCTGCTTGAAAAAGAAAATATTAAAACATAAAAATATACGTCCTGTAGAGTAAATATGAATGCAGAAGTCAATTTTAATAATTAAAACCAAACCCGTTAATCAGTGATTGTATATGAAAGGCAGGGACATGCTTGTGTGCATCTTATTCTGTGCTTCACTGGAACAAACGGGACTGAAGCGCTCCTCTGTGCACGAGCCGTCGTCACTAACAACAGCAGCACATTTCAGCGTCAGATCGTCTTTTATTTAACACAAACAAACAAAATTAATACTCTGCTACTCAACTAGAGATGTTTCATTTGTTACAGGTATGTCTGTATCGCGAAGTGTTTTAAAAACTCACTTTTCAATGACGTAGGAGCAGGGGCGCATTAATGCACGGGCTTCAAGGGGCTGAAGCCCAGGGGCCTACACTAGAAAGGGGGCCCACTGGCTGCAAGGAGATTATATTTTTCTAATAATTATTTATATGGGAGTTTGCAGCAGTGACAACAGCATTCTGTAAACAAACTCACACACTCATTTTCAGCGACGCCCTGGTTGTAGTTGCCTATATAGTGAGTGGTTCAGTTTAGGTTCCCCCACACAGTTTGTGTAGTTGGTATGTTCCACCGATATACTGTAAGCGGATGCACAATCAATGCATTCACTGCACAAGAGTGTCTTTATGTTAACGTGCAGAATAACAAGAGAAACAACACTGCTGTGTGAAAGGAACTGGACCAGACAACTTTCTGTATGCTGTAGCCAGGGGCCTCTGGTTATCTTAAGGCGCCTGAAGGAGTCGCATTTACAGGGGAATATCTGATCTGACCGCTTACACGAGAGGCGCAAATGCTCGTATCCGATTCATATGATGAATAATGAATATTTTGTGTGATTTATTTCCACATGAGGCCTGAAATCGATCGGAGAATATCGGAATCCATGCGATTTTTTTATATTCCTGCTTACACGGTCGTGGGCCATATCTACAATCACATTTTACGACGGTGTTTTAGTGCCTTGTTAAAAAAAAAAAAATCTAAAATTACGAGATTAAAAAAAAAAAAAAAAAAAAAAAAAGTCGTAATATTTCGGGGCCTCTGGTTAGAATAAAGTCGAAATATTACGAGAATAAAGTCGAAATATTACGAGATTAAAGTCGAAAAAAAAAAAAAAATATTACGAGATTAAAGTCGAAATGTTTCGAGATTAAAGTCGAAATATTACGAGAATAAAGTCGAAATATTACGAGAATAAAGTCGAAATGTTTCGAGATTAAAGTCGAAATGTTTTAAGAATAAAGTCGAAATGTTTCGAGATTAAAGTCGAAATGTTTCGAGAATAAAGTCGAAATGTTTTAAGAATAAAGATTATAGTTATAATATTTTGAGAGAGGCTATTCTAGCCTTTTGCGCATGCAGATGGCCCGGGGGAGCACCGGGAGATATATTCCAAAATCTCAAAATATTCAAGATTCCAAATGTCAGTATTATAGCGAAATACAAACAATCAGGCTATATTGCAATAACGTGAGTCAATCATCTTTCTGATTACAATAACGAACGACGAGACATTATTTTCATTATAAATTAGGCTAAACTTTTTTTTTCATGCCTTATGATGTTCCTTCACTTTTATATCTTGCTATAAACTTGAAATAAAGAGCAAAAACACATTTATAATTTGTATTTCGTTATAAAACTGACAGAATTGAAAGATGAGCTGTGTGTAAAAGCAACAAAGCACAAAATTGTTGCGATTACTGGTTTGCTGGTGCGATACAAATAATGAATGGAAGACATTAAATATTATGTCCTCATTTACAGTATTATACCATGAATAAAACAGTTTGTGAATAGTCACTTAACGTTTACAGCAGAAAAGACAACAATATAACTTATGTTAAAAAATTAGAGTCCACTTCAACCTTTAGAACGTTTTATTGCTGTTTAATGAAACAGGCTATGTGAGGAATGAAGGTGGAATTTTCACAATAATTTAATGAATTGATTCACATAAATACAGCGATCTGTCACGCCACATTAAAGAGCTTGAAAATCACATTATTGTAAGATACATCATCTGTGTTTCGCTATAAAATTGATTTTGAAAGGTGAGACTTTGTTTTATATTAAAAGCACCAAAAGCACAAAGCAAAACCAAAAGCGCTCGGACGCAATTAATTCCAGTGGCCTGGCAACTTCTCCCTGTGCTCTCAATGCGGGGCATCTGCATGCGCAACATATTATAACTTTAATTTCTACTATTAAAATTCTCGAAACATTTCGACTTTATTCTCGAAACATTTCGACTTTAATCTCGTAATCTTGGATTTTAATTTTTTTTTATGTGGCACTAAAACGCCGTCGTACATCTCATCTGTGCCTCATGAGAGGAAAACATCAGAATTGGGTCACTTGGACCATGCGTGTGTTAAAAAATTATCAAATAAACCACACACAACACCAAACACCAATCAAACCACTTCATCTGCTTTAAAAAGAAAATATTAAAAAGATAGGCCTATAAGAATATAAGTCATTCACTCACCTTATTTACACAGATTCACAAAATCCACCGTCTTTCTATGAAGCAGCTACACGTAAATCATGGCTTAGCTTTGATAAATGTTCCTATGAAACACTGATATTCCGTATAGAATCGATTCTGACTGTTAAACTGGAGAAACATCAACTCCGAACATTTACTTTCACTTTTATTTGTGAGGCGAAAACAATGATCATCTTCTTCTTCTTTCTTTTTATTGGCATACCGCACTTATCAGTGCATTACTGCCATCTGCTGGTGACTCGGAGCAGAAACACTTTCCTCATCAGAGTCCCTCCTCCTTCCTGAGTCAGAAGATTATTTTATATATATTAACCCTGTACTTTCTAAGTATTGAATCAATGCAGAGACAATGTTATGTCCTATATATGAATTTAATATATTTTTTAATGTTAACTCTTTTTCCTCTACCCTCCATATTTCTTCTCATAACAACTTTCTCTCTTCATCATAATTTCTACAGTTAATAATCACGTTCAACAGTTCCACCCTGTCCACACACTCACACAATATATATTTGGGGTGACACGGTACACAGATGTCACGGTTCGATATGATTTCGGTACAACAGGAAAAAACAACAAATCTACTATGCTCGGTTTCTTTTCATTTATTTTGAACAGAGAGTAGAGTAGTAATACTAAATATTATATTACATTTTAAATATACAGTGCCCTCCAAAAGTATTGGAACAGATAGAATTAACATAGATTAAAGTGAAAAAGACTTAATATTTAGTTGCAAATCCTTTGCTTTCAATAACTGCATCAAGCCTGTGACCCATTGACATCACAAACTTTTGCATTCTTCTTTTGTGATGCTTTTCCAGGCTTTCACTGCAGCCTCTTTCAGTTTTGGGGGGTTGCTCCCTTCAGTCTCTTCTTTAGCAGGTAAAAGGCATGCTCTATAGGGTTTAAGTGTGGAGATTGACTTGGCCAGTCTAAAACCTTCCACTTCTTGCCCTGATGAACTCCTTTGTTGTTTTGGCACTATGTTTTGGGTCATTATCTTGCTGCATGATGAAGGATCTCACAATCAGTTTGGTTGCATCTTTCTGTAAATTGTCAGACAAAATATTTCTGTAGACTTCTGAGTTCATTTTGCTGCTGCCGTCATGCGTTACATCATTAATGAAGATTAATGAGCCTGTCCCAGAAGAAGCGACGAAAGCCCAAGCCATTACATTACCTCCACTGTGTTTCAGATGAGCTTGTATGTTTGGGATCATGAGCAGATCCTTTTTTCTCCAAACTTTAGCCTTTCCATCACTTTGGTCCATAAAATCAGTCCCTAAAACCGTGTCCCATAATTTTTGAGGCTCGTCTCCTATTCTTCTTGCTAATGAGTGGTTTGCATCTTCTGGTGTAGCCTCTGTACTTTTGTTCATGAAGTCTTCTGCGAACAGTAGATTGTGATACCTTCACTCCTGCCCTCTGGAGGTTGTTGCTGATGTCACTAACAGTTGTTTTAGGGTCTTTCTTTACAGCTGTCACAATGTTTCTGTCGTCAACTGCTAATGTTTTCCTTGATCTACCCGTTCGAGGTGTGTTATTTAGTACACCAGTGGGTTCTTTCTTCCTCAGGAGATTCCAAATTGTTGTACTTGCTATTGCCAGTGTTTGTGCAATGGTTTGATTGATTTTTCATCTTCTCTCAGCTTAACAATTGCTCGTTCTTCACCCATAGACACCTCTCTGGTTTTCATGTTGGTTACACGTCTAACTAACTATAAATGCAGTCTGCACGGATCTGAAACTGAGCGCAGACATTCAGTGCTATTTATTGTTTGAATAATCAATTAATAGGACACACCAGGGCAACAAAACACACCTGTCAGTCACATGTTCCAATACTTTTGCTCACATGAAAAATGGGTGGGTTTGTGTATCAGATCCCGATGAAAATACCTGTAAATAAAAGCTGAAATGTTAATCTCTCATCTCATATTCATCCTTTGATGTAAAACCCAAATGTCTTCAGTCTACAGCAAAAATAAAGGAATTGGCCTTACTGTTCCAATACTTTTGGAGGGCACTGTATATATATATATATATATATATATATATATATATACAGTATATATATATATATATATAGATAGATATAATCTGCAGTGCATACATACAAGGAATACATTCCTGAAATATATTTGATTTAGTTAACAGATAAACAAGGGAAAACAACAGTGCGACACGTAACATAGCCTATATATGCTGAGTTTCAGTTAATTTTTGTGACACGCTTAATTTGTTCACAGAAAGTAAACTCAAATGGCAGAAAGCAACATCCTATTTGTTCTCTTTATTTTATAAAACCACAATGTTTTGTTTTCATTGTGAGTGTACACAAATAAAAGCACACCTTTATACAGTGATGCATTATTAAGATGATAAGTGTTTAAAGTTGATTCTGCTGGTATAAGGAAACAGTTGAAGTGATCGCGTCACACGCACACACACACACACACACACACACACACACATCAGTTCCAGCATTGCTAACTTGACAGCGCAGTTGGTACTTTATCAAAATAAAATACAGTGAGCCAAACATCAGCGCGCCCACCTCTGTGTCACCGTTAGAACGCGACTGAAGTACAAAGCCTATAATTTACTTAATAAATAATAGTTTAGCATTCAGATATGTTACATCGCAAATATGGAAATATTATGGAATATTTGGATTTGTGCGGAATGAGAGAGGTAGGATACACGAGCACAAAGCTCCATTTCACAAACAGTTGAGTGCACAAGCCTATAAAATATACTCCTTTGTCAGTCTATGTGAGAGATGCGTTCAGAATCAGCACATGGTCACTGTCTAGGGGGCTTTGTTTTCAAGTGCGCTACTCATGGCATTCGCTGTTCTTCTGCTGGCGGTTATCAAACAGCGTTGCATTGCTGCGGGCGCCCCCTTCTGGATTGGGGGTGAATTGCCTGTATTCGTTGTAAGGCCTCATGCACCGAACCGAGATGCCCGTACCGTGATGGTTCGGTATGAATACATGTACCGTGCCACCCCTAATATATATATATATACTGTATATATATATATATATATATATATAATTATTGTGATGGAGGCCCTGCAGTAAGTCATAGCCCCGGGCCCAGTGTGGTCTTAATGCGGCCCTGCATTTCACAATCAGTAAGAGAGAACACAAATGCATGTGAATAGTATGGGTTTATTATAAAAAGCAGAGACTGCAAAAAAAAATAAAAAAAAGGTAAAAAATATTAATTCATAGCCAGAAAAGAGTCACAGGTAGGAAGGAAAAATCTGTGAGGCAAAACCACAAAGGTGCAGCTGCTGCCTAAATCAGGACAGAACCAGTTGAGCAGTCAGTACCAGAGAATAAGAGAGAAGTAGACCAGACCAATGGAAAACCTCACAGTCACAGAGACAGCGAACTGAAGTATCCAAGGAATAAGCAGGCTAGGAGAACCAGAGGCAGCCGGAGGGAGATCCAGTAGACAAATCCAGCAGAACCACACCTGGAGAAGAAACCTCAGGATCCCAGGCAGACCAGAAGCACAGATCAGGTGGACAAAGCCAGACGGGAGAGAAGGAGGCAGGACAGCAGGGGCGGATCTAGAAAATTATTTCTAAGGTGGCAACACCAAAGCAAACAAGCATTCAATCATCTATAATTAATCTATTGAATATCATCTATACAACATCTATACTACAATTACAATCAAAATATAATCACAAGCAGCAATCATTAGGGCCCAAGCACCAATGGCCCATATGCATGATTAGCAATCTAACTGAAATGAATCCTATAATGTGTGTTTTGTTTTTTTTTACAGGAAAGTCCAACTTGAATCTTCACTGAAAGATGAAACAGGTTTCATCAACACACAGTTGTGAAAAAGAGCAACTGACTTCAAAAGAAATCCCTCCCTCTTACTGTTTAAATGAGAAGTCAGAAATAGTCCTCTAAACATACTGTCATAAGCTATCTGATCATAATATATATGATGCAAGTGTGGACTTCTATTCAGTATTTTGGCATCTCCAGCTTAAACAGCTAAACTGTTTTCGTGCCAATTTTTCACGGTACATCTTTTTTATGTTATCACATTATAGCGCAGCTGCTAAAATTAAGTAAAAACACTGCTTACATTTATATTTTATCCTGGGATAAATCTGGGGCTGCACACGAGCTAGATCCAGCCCTGTTACTCTGCACATGTATTAAATGATCATCCTTGAAAGTATGCAGTTTTCTAGCGTATTTCTTTTGACTTCTCAGGAAATTTCAATGTTATGACCTGTTTCATATGTGGCCGAAATTACAACAACAGTGGATACATACACATATTTAAATTTTTTTCATCAAAATTATTGCTAGGGAAAATTTAGTATTCACTGGATATTGGTAGGGACATGTCATAGTTTTTATATGGATATTGTATATTTTATTTGTAAAAATTACACTTTTTTCAGCTTATTTCAGTTAATGTCATAAAACTAGCGAGCTAAGCCAGTAGTAGTGCTGACAGTGTCGTGTAAACATGGCTGAAGACGGCAAAAGCGGAGAAGAGGGTTGGACAGAACGGTCCTAAGATCGATAATATTGATACCAACATTGGTAGCCTATTGATATCAGATTGATACTAGCCTGACGAGATCGATACTTTAGTTTATATTTCTCTAATCTATGCAAAAGTACATTGCTCCTGTTTCATGAAAGAGCAGACATGTCTCTGAATACGCCGCTCCTTTCATATCTCGCTCCTCCCCGGCTCTGCTGTGTTTAGTTGTCCTGTCTCACGTGATTCAGCGACACCAAGCACTTTTGTCTTTTGTCTCTATTTCAGAGAGGCTATGAATATCCAGGTAACCATAGTAGTCAAAAATAATATTTTAGTTATATAGGAGCTTCAACGTTAGTTAATGCTAATGTGTAAAAAAAAGTGTAATTGGTCACATAATTGTTACTTTAATCAGCAGACTGATTAAATATAGACTATATTCAGCACATTGAAACCTGCTATTTATATGAATTATTTTACTGGAATTGAAAAAATATATACCTTAAACCTGAAATATGAAAATGGCTGAATATACCTTTTGTGTTAACGGTGGAAGGGACACTATTGGATTCCTATATTTTGGCTACATAGGCAAGATAGGCTTTAGGCTAGACATAATTATTCTGCTATTTCACCTAAAGGTGATTCCCCAAAAGCTATCAAGCCCCCGGCCCGTCTTTCGGATGAGACGTTAAACCGAGGTCCTGACTCTCTGTGGTCACTAAAAATCCCATGGCACTTCTCGCAAAGAGTAGGGATGTAACCCCGGTGTCCTGGCCAAATTCCCTCCACTGGCCCTTATCTATCATGGCCTCCTAATAATCCCCATCAACTTGATTGGCTCTGTCTCTCTCTCCTCTCCACCTGTAGCTGGTGTGTGGTGAGCGCACTGGCGCCGTTGTCCTGTGGCTGCCATCGCATCATCCAAGTGGATGCTGCACACTGGTGGTGGGTTGAGGAGAGACCCCCCACATGATTGTAAAGCGCTTTGGGTGTATGGCAATACACAATAAAGCGCTATATAAATGCATCATTCATTCATTCATTAATTCATCAATATTACAAGGAGCTGCTGAAATGATTGCAAAGGACCTGCAACTTCTCTCTGTGGTCAAAGATGAGGGTTTAAGGAGTTTTGTCAGGACACTTGACCCATGTTACAGGATTCTAAGTAGGAAAAATTTAATGGAAGAGAAAATACCAACAATGTATGAAGAGTGCTGTTCAAAGGTGAACAAAAATCTCTAGATGGTGCAAACAGTGCTGTACTTACAACAGACATGTGAACATCAAGAGCCACAGAGGCTTATTTAACTGTCTCATGCTATATTATTGATGAGAACTAGTAAATGCATGCCTATGTCTTAGTAACCTGTAGTTTTCCAGGACAACACAGCGCTGACAACATTTGCTCACAATTAAGAGTCACTGATGAATGGGGCATAACAGACTAAGTTCAGGCTGTAATTACAGACAATGGTGCCAATATGGTTGCTGCTGTGCTCAAAGCAGGTTGGGCACATTATCCGTGTTTTGCACAAACCCTAAATGTGGTAGTAAAAGACTGCATTAAAGCTCTCCATGATCTTCTTCACATCCAGCAGAGATGCAGAGCTATTGTAGCTTTCTTTCACCACAGCACAAGAGCAGCAGAGAGACTCAAAGAAGTTCAGAAACAACTGAAGTCTCCAGAACACAAACTGATACAATCAGTTGAAACAAGGTATAAAATAACTCTGTTTTATATGTTCAAGAGACTATATGAGCTGAAGGAAGCTGTTACCACAGTCCTCTGTCTTCTTGTTATTTTTGTTTTATTTCCGTACAAAAAGTATTCTCGTCGCTTCATAACATTATGATTGAACCACTGATGGCAGATGGAGTATTCTGGCGATGCTTTTCATACTTTTATGGACCTTGACAGTGCAATTTACTTGACAGTCAATGGGACAGTCACAAGCCTCCCGGTTTTCATCCAAAATATCTTAAATTGTGTTCTGAAGACTAACAAAGCTTTTACGGGTTCGGAACGACATGGGGGTAAGTGAAAAACGACAAAATTTTCATTTTGGGGTGGAGTATCCCTTTAAGGTCATTGCACACTGAGTCTGAAATTTCCACGTGCGGTTTTTTTCTGCTTTTTTTTCGTATTCCTCATCCTTTCCTATCAAAATGCATGCTACATATGCGAAAACACAGAAAATCGAACCTGATCCAAATCAAGAATTTTGGTATGGGATAAAAATCCTGTTTAAAGCTTTGTATGTATATCATTATTGTGATGGGGGGGGGCTGCAGTAAGTCATAGCCCCGGGGCCCAGTGTGGTCTTAATGCGGCCCTGGTCCCATCCACCATATCTGCCCTAAATAGTATTGGAAATTACTAATATCACATAGAATTTAGGATGGATAGTATGCACACTGTGATGCAGGCACTAACTCATCTTGATTACTTGAGATCTGCTGAAAAAAACAATAGAAACCATCACAGAAATACTGTAATGATTGTAATACCATTACAATCATTACAAACCATCATCTTTTAACCATTAAATAATGGTTTCCTGTAGTGTGTTTTTGGACATGTTCCATTAGGATTTATTGGTTTTAACAAGTCACCAATAGAAGGTGATCAATTACCAGTAGAGACCCACAGGCACCATTACAGTTTCCATTAAAACCAATACAATTCCCATTATAACCAGTAAAACCATTACAAATTCTGTGATGGTGTCTATTGTTTTTCAGCAGGGCAGTGTCTGCATGTGTAATACACTACAGCCACTAAAACACAACACCAGTGATTCAGACTGAGAGGAAGTTCATTTGCTGTAAAGAAACTAATTTTCATTTACTAGAAACATTTAGAAACATTGGTGTTAATGATATAATGAGACTTTTGATTACAGATGTTTGCGTTTTGGCAAAAATGAGCACAGATATTATTGAGATTTCTTCTGAAAACTCAAGAAGAGAAACGTGAGATTATGTCTTTTTATATATCTTTTCAGGTGAAATATTTGAGAAACAAGAGATTTTAGCTGAAGTTTAATCTCCATTTGGAGAGACAGTTGAGATATTAAGGAGATTTTTATGTGAGCATATTTACTTTGTGTTCTGTTTATATCTAAGCAAATTAAACGTTCATTATCCAAACATCATAAGTTATCCCATGTGAAAAAAGTAGGCTACACTTTCATATCGTAGGCTACTTAAAGTGCTCTATTTTCATGCACTAATTTTGTACTTAATATACCTACTAAAAATGATTCTTTAGTACTTCATAAGATAAACTTAAGATCATCTAAGTGTAGGCTACTCAACTGCTATTTTTGACACCATGAATATGAACTAAAATGTGCTTTTAACATACTATCTCTGTATTAAAAAAATGTATTTAGTCACCACTTGTAGTACACTTGAGTTAAAGATGGGTTCAAGATGGCTTCATTTTAGTTCATATTCATGGTGTCCCAAAATATCACAGTTGAGTACAAGATGATCTCAAGTTTATCTTAAGTACTAAATTATCATTTTTAGTATATTAAATACACACTTAGTGCACGGAAATAGAGCACTTTAAGTATATTATGGAAGTCCCCTTTTTTTTACCTGGGTAATCATGCTGTGTTTTTTTTAAGATGACACATGAATATAGAGCCAAATTTTTATGTGAAATTTAGCTAGCAGAAAACACAATCTTTATATTTTCCTATATTCTCTTTTGAGTAGCCAAAAACTCCAAAGAAAACAGGAAGAAAAGTCACTTACAAAATGAGATTAGATGAACATGAAATAAATCTGACCAAAATGTCTCTGTGTGGGTAGAAAACAACTGAATGAATCTTCCTCAGAAGAGACAAAAGCAGCAACTCACTTCAATGTCTGACTTGTATTATAATTACATCCATAAGCTTTTAGTGAAATTTGGAGTAACTCATTAATCTGTTTTTTGACCTCTTCATATTTAAGGAGAGAATATAGTTTCCAAAGACATCGCTTGTTATGATTTTAAGGGTGTAGAATTTAGTAGAGATGCTCTGACATGATCCTACCAATATCAGACACTACTAAATTGTCCCTAACAATAATTTTGATCAAACAATGAAATGTCTGTTGTCTGCTGTTATGTCCCCATCACATGCTAAAATCAAACCTACACCCTTTGATCATCAGCATGGATTTTAGCAGATAATTCCAGCAATCGACTATCTGTGCTGATTAATCATCAAAACTGATCAATCAGTCCACCTCTATTATTCATTGCTGTTGAAACAGAATTCCAGCAATACATCCAAACTACTTCATCCTCAAAGAACTCCAAAGCGTTTGTGCATTTATTTTGATAAATTTTAAGTCTATATTCTGCATTTCATTTATAATTGATATTTTGCTTTCATTATCGTTTTATTTAAATAGGTACTTTTACACTTACTATGTATTTATGTTTTGATACCTTGGCAATAAAAAAAAAAAAACATTTTGGGTGACCCTCAATATAGCTGAAGCTGATTTCAAAATAAGAGTTTTGAAGTGTATTTAAATCAAGATACAGCGGGGCACACATTTCTCTAGACGGTATCAAGTGGAAGACCCTCTTCTCGAGATGGCACATATTTTAATAAAAATAAACACATACATACAAAGGCTACATGCTTAAATGTTAGATTAGATTAAGTACAAGAAAATGTGCAAGTGATAAGTTTGTGCAAGTGATAAGTTTGTACAAGTGATAAGTTTGTGCAAGTGATAAGTTTGTGCAAGTGATAAGTTTGTGCAAGTGATAAGTTTGTGCAAGTGATAAGTTTGTACAAGTGATAAGTTTGTGCAAGTGATAAGTTTGTGGAAGTGATAAGTTGTCTATTTCTGAATTTCAAAATACAGTTATGAATGATCTAAATTAAATCTATGCCTGAGAAGCTGGACAGCTCAGGATATAAACCCATCACTGAAAATATTACATTGATTATCCTTGGTTTTCAGTGCTGTATAAACATATCAACTATTTTCTTAATGTTCTTTGGATAAAAACCTTGACACCTCATTACTACAGTTGTTTTGTAAATGTGTGATGACTTCTGTCTTATGAGGGGTTTTCCTCCCGAGTGATTGTTCTCTGGTAGTTTCACTGAAGACGCCTGTTGTTGACTTCCTTTTGGGTTTTTAAAAGAAGTGAGATGAACGGCCACGAGAGAGCTGCATACTGGACTTGATTTAGTTTAGATTCCTTTAAGCTTGTTTCTTTTGTTCATCCAACACTGCTACACTACATTACACTTCCATGCATTCATTTAACTTTACATCACTGATTCCTGACTGTTACATTCTACGTTTTTTTTTTGTTGTTGTTGTAGTTAGATTTTTTTTTAATAAAGATTGTATTCTACTTCTTTCATTCTTGTGTGTCCCTGTTTTTGTTCCATCTCTTTTGAGTCACGGGGCGTAACAAATGAGGACTCGTCCTCGTCACAGTAGGATCCAATCAATGTGAGGATGATTTGGAAATATTTGATATTTTTTGTCGTTTCATCATATTTTGTTGTTTTTGATTCTTTTGAACATGTTTGGAAATGTTTGGTGACATTTTGAAGGAAATCCAGTTTGAATAATTTACATCACAATAATACGTCCTGCAGTGAAAGACTCTCAAGACGTGGTTTTGTTTTTTGCAGAACTACATATTGTCACCTCTCACATCATTAAAACAATTACGATATTATAGTAGATGATAAACATCATGCACTCCTAGCTCATTTACTTTTTTTGTCTTAAGTGACCAGTGCGTCTCATTGTGCCGTTTATATTGCAAACTTCTACCACAACCACGGGTCATGATTAAACACCGGTCTGAGGTCTTTTGGACATGTTTAAAATCACAAGCTGACACACAAGCTTCAGTTACAAAGCAGCTATCATCAATTAGATCCTGCTCCAGATTCTGGTGCTGCTTGATCCATTACACACATGTTAGTGTCTCAAGGCATAACATCAATGCAAATGAGCAAAAAAAAAAAAAAATGCAATTGGCTCCAGTTTACATTAAAAATAAAATATTGTAGTGATTTTCACGCCTGCCATGGCTAACTCTGCCTATATAAGCCCTGTGTTTTAACTTTCTGTGATGCTGTGTGTCTCTGTGTCTTCAGTCTCTGTTGATTGTGTGACTGTGACGTCTCTGTAGCGGCTCCTTATTCACCATCAGCTGATCCTGAGGAAACTGGACTGACGTCTAAATACTGAGAGTCCTACAATAAAACACACAGACAGTCACATATGAGTATGAGACATTACTGCTGTCACTTCACATCAGCAGATCCAGTTCAGAAAAACACAGTATATTCATATTACAGCCAGAGATATGAATGAATAATTGATCATAGATTAATAACAGTGATGATCAACAACTCTCTCTTTATCATTTACACACAGAGACACTGAAAGAGATGAAAATATTCATATATTCACAGATCATCTCAGAATTAAACAGTTTAATGTACTGGGACTAAAGTGAAGCTGAATTATTATATTCTCCAATTACACACATATGAGGCCTGTTACTCACCTTTGGCCATTTTAAAAGATTTAAATAATAATATACTCACAATAGTATAATGTCTCCAGTTTATAATGAGGATCATCTTTCAGATCAGAGAGTATCTTAACTTCAGATTTTCCTAGTTTATTCCTAGACAGATTCAGTTCTCTCAGGTGTGAGGGGTTTGATCTCAGAGCTGAAGCCAGAGCAGCACAACCTTCATCTGTGACGCCACAATCACTGAACCTGTAGAGAACAATGACACGATGTGAATTGTAGTTCAGGTGTCTGTAGTTTGTTATTGACTCTGGTCTCAGAGCAGGAGAGGAGATATAATGACAAGCATTGCCACAAACTGCTGCTGATAGAATGAGATTTATGCATGTTGATGCTCAATGGTGCTGTTTGAAACTGTCATGTGCTTCAGGACTGAACAGACACACAGAGCTGAATGTGAGATATCGTTTCATAGTGATATAAGGACAAAGTCCCTTTAAAGGAACACTCCATTTTTTTTTTTTTTGAAAATAGGCTCATTTTACAACTCCCCTAGAGTTAAACAGTTGAGTTTTACCGTTTTTGAATCCATTCAGCTGATCTCCGGGTCTGGCGGTAGCACTTTTAGCTTAGCTTAGCATAGATCATTGAATCTGATTAGACCATTAGCATCTCGCTCAAAAATGACCAAAGAGTTTCGATAATTTTCCTATTTAAAACTTTCCTAAATTAAAAAGACTGACGGAAAAAGGGTGACTATGGGTGCAGCAGGCGCAATGATATGACGCCGTGCCTGAAAGTAGTCCCCAGCTATATCATAACTAGTTACCTAGCTGGGGACTACTTTCAGGCACTGCGTAATATCATTGCGCCTGCTGCACCCATGGTATGGCAGCAAAGTTCCTTGATTATTACGCCAGAATGAGAGTATAGTTCCTAGCCATATCGGCCTAGAAAATCACAACTTTTCATTTTCCGGCGGTCTTAGTACACGATGTAACTACAGAGTCAAGCTTTAAATCTTTGGTCATTTTTGAGCGAGATGCTAATGGTCTAATCTGATTCAATGATCTATGCTAAGCTAAGCTAAAAGTACTACCGCCAGACCAGGAGATCAGCAGAATGGATTCAAAAATGGTAAAACTCAACTGTTTAACTATAGGGGAGTTGTAAAATGAGCCTATTTTCAAAAAAAGTGGAGTTTAAGGCAAGTCATTTCACTCGGCGGCCATCTTTGAAACGCCTCTCAGGCATGCAAGTGCAGCTTCTATCTCTTTGAATGGGGAAACATCAAATTCTCCAAATCTGGTGGCCAAGCTTATGATTAAATTTCATATTTGAAATCACCAATGAAATCTGACAACAACTGTATCATAACTGTTGTTTATTTAGCTAAAACAGCGTTAAAAAAACGTATTTCTCAGGCTAGACCAGACGATGCGCATGCACAGTCCTAAACGCGCGTCTCTGAGCGCTTTCTGTTTCTATAGCAACCAGCACTTCTAACCGCAGCTGCAGTGATGTGCTGACTTTACTGATTAGGGTTTGGCCTTTTTCCTCAGAAGGCAGGGCTTCGTTCGATAGAGCGGCCATTTTGAGCGTTGCACTTTTCCCCATTCAAAACTATACAAGTGAAACATCTTGGGTATTCTATAGTCTTTGATAAGGACGCATCTGTCTGGAGAAACAGTCACGTGCTCCTCTAATAAACACCCACAGGAGGACATTTGCTTCACAGGAGCCACGTGTTCCCCATTACATCTCATTTATTAACTCTTGTGATCAAACACATCATTATTTCATGTTTAGTAGCTTATAAACTGAACAGAAATCACTAAATCACACATTAATATCTGAACATTCAGGTTAAATCTGTATGACATCTGAGAACACAATGAGCTCATGGGTTTTCAGAAAAGAGGAAAATAAACTCTTACACAGAGATGAGCAGGTGAAGGAGTATTAATCAAACTAGCAGAAGCAACTGAAGCTCCAGTAAATGTTTGGTGGATCAAAAACAGGAGCAAGAGCTCATGTGATGTGATGAAGATGAATGAAATGAACTTCATCTTCAGTCATTTGTGCTGAGATTTAGTGTGTCTAGTCAGAATTTACATTAAAGGACACATCTTACTGAAGACAAAGACATGAGACTATCAGAGAGATGATCTTACCACAGTATCTCCAGTTTACAGTGAGGATCCTCCAGTACCAGCACAGAGACGCTTCACACACTAAATCTCCTACTTTATTCCCAGACAGATCCAGATCTCTCAGGTGTGAGGGGTTTGATCTCAGAGCTGAAGCCAGAGCAGCACAACCTTCATCTGTGACGCCACAATAACTGAACCTGTAGAGAACAATGACACACTCTTCACTCTCTCAGATCAGATCAGTTTAGCTGTGAATCCATTAATAAAGAGAAAGTACAAATCAATGTGTGATGCATAATTGGACTGAGATTTAAAATGTCAAATAACAAAAAAACTATCATAAATCATTTAAAGCCTCATTCAAGAAAGATAAATAATATTTATTTGTTGCACTGTCAGTATTTTTAACCAAATTGTCTTTCTTATGTAGACATTCATACAAATCTGTTTAATCACACTATTCATTACACAGCTGAGCTTTATACTGTTATTTTGATCTGTTTTTTAATATGTATGGAGTAGTGGTGTGTGTGTGTGTGTGTGTGTGTGTGTGTGTGTGTGTGTGTGTGTGTTTCTCCATCACCCAAGGACAGCTAAACCTGAGATCACCTACACTGTGAGATATTATTTATACTTAGTGTAAATTGTGACTTACACCTCAATGTATTGCAGTGATTTACAAAACAGCATAAAAATACCACAGAAAGAAAGTTAGTCAATATCACACGAAGAGTGTCAGTTTTTGCCTCTAAAAATCAGCATGATTGTGATTAAATGTGATACTGATTTTATGCAACAGTTCAATTAACAAGAAGTTAATATTAAGATACTTAAGTTTTAGACACCATATTGCCTGTTTTTGCTCTATTTCGCCAACAAAAATAACTTGCGTCTCTGAGCAACATGACGGTGTTTCGTTCCTGAATGAATCAATCGTTTAAATGATTCGGTTCAATCGCAATGGAATCACTTATTAATAATGACTTGCTGCCACCTGCTGGCGGTTTTAATTTCACATTTAAAGTATCTTTTCATTTTTTAAATAATTGTAAATATCAGTGTAATAAACGTGACTGAATGCCATGAATGTCAATAACAACTGCACTTTATTCGGCTCCTCTCTCTCAGTAGAACCTTTACCGATAGCGCCCTCACAGGTGAGGCAACACACATATTACATCTCCCTTTTTTTTTCTCTAAGTTACATAGTGATAAAGCGTAACAGGAACAATAATTCAACTTAAATGAGGACAGCCATTTCTAAATTAAGGAGTATCAACATATTACATTAAACAGTAATTTAATGTGCATCCTAAAGAGTCTCAGTTCATAAGTCTAATCTCATAGGTGGTTTACGAACTCTTTTTGGATATCTCGCTTCTGTGATGCTGGGCTCTGTCACACTGGACTGTACATTCACATTGGGCTCTGTAACCCTGTACTGGGCATCAATTTCATCACTGCCTTCTTCTTCTGTCGGTGTCACTTGGGAATCACACTCTTGTTCTGAATCGTGGCTGATCATGGTTGTTCGCTGGTTTGTATGAGATGTCTTCTATTGCGTCTGAGTTTGTGACCATCACTTTCTACCACATAAGAATGTGGTGCTTCACATACTTCAACCACCTTTGCCGGCTTCCACTGTGTATCCTCTTGTACACGCACGTAATCACCAGGCTTAAGATCCGGCAGGGGTCTGGCACCCCTGTCATAGTACTGTTTTGTTTTGAGCTGATTGCTTTTGAGTTGTCTGTGTACGCCGGTCATGCATTTTAGTGTAAGCAATGTCTGTGCAGTGGGTAGCTGTGTCTGAGTCCTACGCCCCATGAACATTTGCGCTGGAGATGGGAGGTTTTCCAGAGGTGTGTTTCGGTAGTCTAGGAGGGCAATGTACGGATCGTGTCTGCCGGCCTTGGCTTTTTTAAAGAGTGACTTAATCACCTGGACAGCTTTTTCAGCTTTGCCGTTACTTTGTGGGTACCTTGGAGATGATGTAACGTGCTTGAATCCATATGACCGACTGAAAAGAGCAAAGTCAGCTGAAGCGTAAGCTGGGCCATTATCTGTTATCATCACTTCAGGTATACCATATCTAGCGAAATGCTGCTTGCAGATGTGAATGATGGTTGGGCTTTTAATGTTTTTCACCTTGTCGACTTCTATGAAGTTGGAATAGTAGTCCACGAGTACAATGTACTGTTCAGAATCAAATTCAAAGAGATCAGAGCCCACCTTTTTCCACGGCCTATGTGGAATGTCATGTCCTATCATGGGCTCTTTGCAGTTTTGTCTCCTGAATGTATTGCACACCGGGCACTTGGAAATTAGGTCAGTAATCTGCATTGACATGCCAGGCCAGAACATTATGTCTCTTGCTAGTCGTTTAGTTTTTTCAATGCCCTGGTGACTGGCATGGAGTTTGTGTAACATGAATCTTTGTTTACTTTGGGGAATGACGATGCGGTTACCTTTTAGGATTATGTCATCTTCTACAGTCAGTTCATCACGATAATCCCAGTAAGGTTTTGCCTGGTCTGGTAATTCACGTTTGTCTTCAGGCCAACCGTTTAGTACAAAACTTTTGACAATGGGCAAAACTGAATCATTTCTTGTTTCTGTTTTTATTTCCAACAGGCACAATGGTGCGACTGGCAGTGAAGCAACAGTGCACACCTGTATATCATCATCCGCTGTGTCGTTATCTGTGTGAGGCTGATAATTTCTGCTTAAGGCATCAGCTATGTGGAGCTCCGTTCCTTTTTTATACCTCACTGTCAAGTCATACTTCTGAACTTTCAGGAGCATTTTTTGGAGTCGGAGAGGAGTGTCAGCAAGGGGTTTTTTCATAATCATTTCTAAAGGCTTATGGTCACTTTCAACTGTGAAGTGTCTGCCAAATGTGTACTGATAAAATTTTTCACATCCAAATACAATAGCTGCCAATTCTTTTTCAATTTGTGCCCAACGCTTCTGTGTTTCAGTAAATGCTTTGGAAGCAAATGCTATAGGGCAGTTGTTCTGAAGTATCTCAGCACCTACCCCGCAACTGGATGCATCCACACTAAGTGTCATTGGCATTACTGGATCATAATATTTGAGAGTAAATGTTTCAGAGACCATTGTTTGTAATTCCTCAAAACTCTTTTGATGAGCTTCTTCCCAGCACCATTCTGCGGTCTTTTCCAAGAGGAGTCTTAGAGGGGCTGTGACATCGGACAGTTGTGGGAGGAATTTTCCTAAGTATGTGACCATGCCAAGGTACTGTTGCAACTCTGTTCTGTTTTGTGGTTTATGCATGTTCCTGATGGAAGCCACCTTTTCCGGGTCTGGTTTAAATCCATCTGCAGTCAGCAAGTGGCCCATGTAGCTCACTTCTTTAGCTTTGAATGTACATTTCTCCGGATTTAGTTTTATGTTCCTTTCTCTGATGCGCTGCATTACTCTTTCCAGTCTCTCGTCATGTTGCTGCTCATTCTCCCCCCAGATCAATATGTCATCCACAATTACTTCAACACCTTCCAAGTCTTCAAATGTTTGGGACATAATTCTTTGAAACATCTCTCCTGCACAGCTGATTCCAAACGGCAGTCTTTTGTAGGCAAATCTTCCAAAAGGACTGTTGAAGGTGCATAATTTAGAACTCTCTTTGTCCAATTTTATTTGCCAGTAACCGGACTGTGCATCGAGTGTGGTGAACACTGTAGCACCAGTCATTCTTGTCACCACCTCCTCAGTTGTTGTCATGGGGTAATGCTCTCTTTCAATTGCGGCATTCAAATTTTTCAGGTCCATGCATATTCTGACTTTCTTCTTTTCCGGTTTCCATATAGTGACCATACTGTTGACCCACACTCTGGGCTCCACCACCTTTTCAATGACGTCCATTTTTTCCATCCGTTCCAGCTCTTCCATGACTTTGTTCCTGAGAGCCACCGGAACTCTTCTAGGTGGATGTACGACAGGCTGAGCATCGGTTTGAGTTTGATGTGTTGTTCCCCTTCTATACAGCCAAGTCCCGTGAAAACATCAGCATATCGGTCTTCAATGTCGCCATGTTGTGATGTAATTGTTGCTACACGTTTTATGAGCCCCATCTGTATACATGTTCTTAGTCCAAGTAGGGGCTGTACATCGTCCTCCAGAATCTGGCATTCAATGTCATAGTACTTGCCTTTGTATTCACCCAACAACAAGCATTTACCTTTAGGTTTCAAGCACTGTCCACCATAAGTCACTAACCTTGCTTTGGATTTTTCTATTTTGTAACAGCTTTGAGTGTGTATCGATTGTGGAATGATGGTACATTGAGCCCCCGTGTCTATCTTGAATTTTGTTTTATGGCCGTTCAGTTTGATGGTTACCATCCAATACTCTCCATTTCTTGCATTCACCGCATCAACATAGAATTCGTTTTCTGAATCAGTCTCTTCAGACACAGTATTTATATTTTTCTGAGATCTGGTAGACATACATTTTCTGGCAAAATGATTCCTTTTTCCACATCTTTTGCAGTTTATTCTGTATGCTGGACATTTACCTTTGTTGCGATCTCTTCCACAGTGCTTACAGTTTCGTATGATGTAACGTGACATGTCTGGATCATTGGCTTGTGCTTCGTGTCTTGTTCGCGTTTGTCTGACTTCTGTGTCTTATGCAACTTGAATTTGAGAGAGCTGCGTGCGGCTCGCTGCGTGCAGCTCGCTTCTGCAGCGCGGCACATTTGAATTGCTTTAAGTAAATCTAAATCAGTTTCTCTCAGCAGCCTGGCCCGGAGAGTGTCGTCGCGAATGCCTACAACGATTCTATCCTTTATTAGACTGTCACATAGTTGTCCATACTCACATGACTTGGCTTTGGTTTTGAGATCCGTAACAAACTGATCGATGCTTTCACCCGGTGATTGCACTCTCGTATTGAAGATATGCCGTTCAAACGTCACATTCTTTTGCGGCTCAAAGTAATCATCAAACTTCTTTATTATGACTTTAACGTCATTTTTGTCTTCAGTTTCTGCAAAGTTGAACGTGTTGTAGATTTCTAGGGCTTCGTCACCAATGACGTGTAGCAGTGTGCAGCTTTGTATTTTCTTATCTTTTGTTTCGACGCCTGATGCGGTCATGTACAGTCCAAATTTTTGTTTCCATTTTTTTCCAGTTTTCCGCCGTGTTACCTTCAAAGTGCAGTGGTTGTGGCGGCTTTAGTCCTTCCATATTGGGCTGGATTTCGATACTTCTGACACCATGTAATAAACGTGACTGAATGCCATGAATGTCAATAACAACTGAACTTTATTCGGCTCCTCTCTCTCAGTAAAACCTTTACCGATAGCGCCCTCACAGGTGAGGCAACACACATATTACAATCAGTATTCAATGTTTTATGTTTAAAATAACAAAATATTATTTATGCATTTGTAACTGCAGGTTAAATGCATTCATGTCCCTCTGAGCTGAATAGTGTATAAATAGGCCTACATCTAAACACCTCTTCAGATGCAGCTTCTGTGTTTCCTCTGCATTGCAAAGATGAATTTTGTTGATACTGATATAATTTGTTTGGTAACAGCCCAAATGTCTTATTATTCTAATTGACTGATTAAATGTAAGAATTTGACTCAAAAGATGATACACACTTTTAGAAAAAAAAGGCTTTATAAAGGTAAATCAATTTAAACTTATTGGAAAAGATCAATTTCTACACTGCTGTGAACTGACCAGCACACAGAATATGAAGGATATCAAAAACAAGTTTCACACACACAGAGAGAGAGACATTTAAGAGGGTTTATTCTCCAAATAACTCTAATTTTATGTTGCAGACAAATGTGTTTAGAAATTGTGTATGGACTCTTGTTCTTGTTCCAAGTTATCTTCCTCTCCACTGATTTATGTCTCTCACAAAAGCCACAAAGCCTTCCAAGAAGACAGAAAAGGCTTATGTCATGATTGAGCTTTAGTTAGGCTGGAACTTGAAAGTTAAGTTGCACGACATAAATGCAATATTTAGGTATTATTATTTTTATTACTATTATTTTGATTTATGCCTTAGTTTTAGTTTGTACCTTTTTACCTTTTTTAAAGTAATGTGAAATTGATTGTTATATTTTTATTTATTTATTTTAATTAAAAATATATATATATATTTTTATTTTATTTATTTTTATTGATATATTTGTATTTGCATTTTGAATGTAATTTGGCAATTAAATGGGTTTAAATTTAACAGTAATTAATGTATGCAATTTCAGCAGTATAAATATTTATATTTCTAAAAAGGAAACAAATTGTTTATTTTAAGAGACCTATCTTATTTTCTCTTGTATATCTAGTATTGCTCTTTAATAAAGAATAAATACTCATCTGATTACTCGATTAATCGACAGAATAATCAGTAGAATACTCGATTACTAAAATAATCGATAGCTACATCCCTAGTTTTCTTTAATATAAACACCTTTCTGAGCTAATATACAATGGAGTAAATTAGAAGAAATGCAGATTTGTACTCGGGTTGGTCGTCTCAAAATCACACTGTCCTTACTCTCCCACTTATCTGACTGCATTCTTTAGTAATTTTGTCTGCTAACAGTCAAGTCTTTGCTAACAAGACGAGCTATTAGCACTTAGTGTAAACAGACAATCCATTTAAAGGTTTGCTAATGCAAAAACAGGTTTAACATGAACACAGAAGTCCACACATGTACAAGAAACAAAGTCACACAATGTTTTACTTTCTGTATCTCTGTATCTTGA
The DNA here is from genome assembly GCA_027422415.1 of Schizothorax lantsangensis. Classification (NCBI taxonomy): domain Eukaryota; kingdom Metazoa; phylum Chordata; class Actinopteri; order Cypriniformes; family Cyprinidae; genus Schizothorax; species Schizothorax lantsangensis. The sequence continues at coordinate 78,615 of JAPDDO010000294.1, forward strand.
TTGACAGTTGTCTCATCCAATCAGTAGTAAGTATTCCATTCACAAACAATACCTCATTTTTACATTTTGTCTGACTTATTGTGTTTTCAGACTTTTTTGGGTGATTTGTTTTTCACTTCACAAATATTTTACAGTGCGTCATATATAATCTTACCACAGTTTCTCCAGTTTACAGTGAGGATTCTGTAGTACATCAGAGAGCAGATTCACTGATTTTCCTAGTTTATTCCCAGACAGATTCAGATCTCTCAGGTGTGAGGGGTTTGATTTCAGAGCTGAAGCCAGAGCAGCACAACCTTCATCTGTGACGCCACAATAACTGAACCTGTAGAGAACAAAGACACACTCTTCACTCTCTCAGATCAGATCAGTTTAGCAGTGAATCCATTAATAAAGAGAAAGTACAAACACAAATCAAAATAAACATGTTTGATGGATCATTGGATTGAGATCTAAAATGTCAAAAGAGCAAAAAAATAAAAAAATAAAAAAATGATCATAAATTATTTAAAGCCTCATTCAAGAAAGATAAATAATATTTATTTATTGCACTGTCAGTATTTTTAACCAAATTGTCTGTCTTATGTACACACTGATACAACTCTGTTTAATCACTCTATTCATTACACAGCTGAGTTTTATACTGTTATTTTGATCTGTATTAATATGTATGGAGTAGTGTGTGTGTGTGTTTCTCTATAACCCAAGGACAGCAACACCTGTGGACACCACATACAATTTCAGTTATAGGCCTGTTAAATACCTGTTAGATGCTTTATTTCCATGTTTTGAATATTTTCTTTTGTTTTCTTTAATATAAACACCTCTCTGAGCTAATATACAATGGAATAAATGAGAAGAAATGCAGATTTGCACTCGGGTTGGTCGTCTCAAAAGCGCACTGTCCTTACTCTCACACTTATCTGACTGCTTTCTTTAGTAATTTTGTGTGCTAACAGTCAAGCCTTTGCTAACAAGACGAGCTATTAGCACTTAGTGTAAACAGACAATCCATTTAAAGGTTTTGCTAATGCAAAAAACGGTTTAACATGAACACAGAAGTCCACACATGTACAAGAAACAAAGTCACACAATGTTTTACTTTCTGTATCTCTGTATCTTGACTGACAGTTGTCTCATCCAATCAGTAGTAAGTATTCCATTCACAAACAATACCTAATTTTTATATTTTGTCTGACTTATTGTGTTTTCAGACTTTTTTGGGTAATTTGTTTTTCACTTCACAAATATTTTACAGTGTGTCATATATAATCTTACCACAGTTTCTCCAGTTTACAGTGAGGATCTTGTAGTACATCAGAGAGCAGATTCACTGATTTTCCTAGTTTATTCTCAGACAGATCCAGATCTCTCAGGTGTGAGGGGTTTGATCTCAGAGCTGAAGCCAGAGCAGCACAACCTTCATCTGTGACGCCACAATCACTCAACCTGTAGAGAACAATGACAAGCTAAAACGTCACAGAACAAAAAAATGAGCCTCATTTAAGATAATTTTAAGATAAATGATATTACTTTGTAGCATAATGTCAGTGGTTGAAAGGGGTCATGAACTGAGAAACCAAAATTCCCTTGATCTTTTGACATAAGAGGACACTGTACTATAAAAACATCCTGTAAGTTTCAGAACTCAAAACTTTGTTGTTAGTCTAAAAACAGCTTACATTGAAGCCAAAACGACAGTTTTGATGGACGATGATTGTAATCAAGGTAAAGATGATTACAGTGACATACAGTACAGGATCGTACATTAGGCGCGCGCGCTGTGTCGGTTATAATTGATGCGCAAACGAAAAGTGTACGTGTGCTCTCGTACATATTTCTGCTTGAATACAGCTCAGTATATTCACGTAGTTGAATATAGCGAGTGTTTTATAACGGCTGCTCGCGTGTTTTGGAGAAGTTTGTGAGGCTCAGTGGGCATCAGTGTGGCGTCGAGCCGCCTTCAGATCGCTGAGTTCAGAATGGTATAATTTTTCATTTGTATTTTGGTGTGTTTAGTGATTCTGAATGGACCCGTATAGTAGTTTACATGCAGTCCTTTGGTATCTCCCTGTGGTATGGTTTGGTATGGCAGGATGACTTGTGTTTATATGTTAAAATAACTGTATAATTGAGCTTTACATATTTTTGAGTTGTATAGAATATCTGCTGTGACATTTTTGCAAAGTATGTTTGCAAAAAAAAGAACTCGATCTTGAATTTGTTTTGTTTAAAAAATACATGTAATTGAAAACTTGAAGCGGCGCTGCGCAGAGAGAGTCATAGGAGAGCAGACGGATCCTTATGCTTTCGAATCGCTCTCGCGGCACTTTGATGTCATACACTGATCATTCAGCGCCGCTTCAAGTCGAACACACCTATTGTTTACGAGAGAGAGGCAAATATGCAGGTCTATGCAGAAACCAAACGATAAAGATGCTCTGAAGACAAGAAGAAGCTGTTCAGTGCCAAGCTGTGGAGAAAACTGTATTTGCATTGCCTTCCTTCTGATCCCAATGTTAGGAAAGAGTGAAGGAACTTTATTTTTAATGAAGATACAGACCGCGTCAGTAAGAAATCTTTTGTTCACTTCATTTAACTGCGGATTCATTTACAAACAAGGCATAATTTGACATGGGATTTTCAGAAAGATTGAAACTAAAACACGATGTTCTGTCGACTATATTGGATCCGATGTGGCACCACACAAGTGTGAGTAAATGTTTTTATTACGTGATCACTATTGCTTTGTCTCTTCTTACAGATCGTTTGATATATATTGAGTTATTTATGTGTTTTTGACCTAAATCACAGCAGCGTGTGAAGGACGTAGACTGTCAAACACACAACTATTAGCCAATCACAGCAGGGGGCATTTACTTCCGAGTCTACAATTCTCCACGCCTATTAAAACAGCGTTGTGATGAGGGGGTCAAAAACAGAACAGAAAATAGCTTATTACTTCTCAATTATGTGTTTTGATGTAAAAATCTTGATAACATTATAAGTGGACCTCAGAGAACAGTACAAAATAATAAACAGAGGCAATTGATGACCCCTTTAAATTACAATTACTTAAATTCCTTTTTTTGCAAAGACATTTTTAATTATTGACAAACCCAAATAATTTATTCATCTGCCACTTCTCTGTCTCTGAATCTAACAGTGTCACTGATATGATATAAAACACAGCAAAATACTGACAACATCTGCAGCACTGAAGATTTATGAGCTTTTAACTTTGATTTTCTTAATGTTTTAACAGTGAAGTGCTTGTTCTCAATGATACTTACTGAACTGATCTGGATTCTTTAATCACAGGCAGCAGCTTCTGAAGAACGTACATATTTTCAGCCTCATTCTTTCCTTTAACAAATTTATCAAGATGAAACTCATTCAGTTCCTCTTCTGATGTCAACAACACAAAAACTAAAGCTGACCACTGAGATGAAGAGAGTTTGGCTTCATTTATTCTTCCAGATTTCAGATACTGCTGTATTTCCTCCACTAGTGAATGATCACCCAGTTCATTCAGACAGTGGAACAGATTGATGGATTTCTCTGGAGAGTCAATGGTCCTGATCTTCATCTTGATGTACTCAACTGCTTTCTCATTGCTGTCAAAGCTGCTTCTTTTCAGCGTCATTATTTGTCGTAGAAGCATGTGATGAGAGTTTACTGACAAACCCAGAAGGAACCGCAGGAAAAGATCCAGATGTCCATTTTTACTCTGTAGAGCCTCATCCACAGCTCTCTGATGCAGCTCAGATAATGAAACATGTTGAAACCATTCCTTCACTTTAGACCACAAACTCTGGTCAATCACATTTCTGTTGTTGTTTGTCCAGGAGAGGTGCACATATAGAGCTGCTAGATGTTCCTGAACACTCAGATGAACAAAGCAGAAGACTTTCCCCTGATACAAGCCAAACTCCTCTCTGAAGATCTGAGTGCACAATCCTGAGTACACTGATGCTTCTGTCACATCAATGCCACACTCTCTCAGGTCTTCCTCATAGAAGATCAGGTTGCCTTTCACAAGCTGCTGAAAAGCCACTTTCCCCAGTTTGAGGATCATGTCTTCATCTGTCACCCTCTTCTCATAGTCCTTCTCATGTTTGATGTTGGTCTGAAGGATCAGGAAGTGTGTGTACATTTGAGTGAGAGTCTTGGGAATCTCTCCACTCTCTGCTCGACTCAACATCTTCTCCAGAACAGCGGCTGAGATCCAGCAGAACACTGGGATGTGGCACATGATGTAGAGGCTCCTTGATGACTTCAGGTGTGAGATGATTGTATTGGCCAGACTCTGATCACCGATTCTCTTCCTGAAGTATTCCTCCTTCTGTGGCTCATTGAAGCCTCGTACCTCTGTCACTCGATGGACACACTCAGAGGGGATGAGATCAGCTGCTGCTGGTCTGGAGGTGATCCAGATGAGAGCAGAGGGAAGCAGATTCCCCACAATGAGGTTCATCAGCAGCACGTCCACTGAGGCTGATTTAGATATATTACACAGTTTCACTTTGCTCTTAAAGTCCAGAGACAGACGACACTCATCCAGACCATCAAAGATGAACAACACTTTATATTCATCACTGGATATTACCATTTCTTTAATTTCAGGGAAAAAGACATGAAGAAGATCTGAAAGACTGAGTGTTTTGTCCTTCATCAAGTTGATTTCTCTGAAAGGCAGTGGAAATATGAACTGGACGTCCTGATTCTCTTTCCCTTCAGCCCAGTCCAGGATGAACTTCTGGACAGAGACTGTTTTTCCAATGCCAGCGACTCCCTTTGTCAGCACAGTTCTGATGGCTTTGTCTTGTCCAGGTGAAGCTCTAAAGATGTCACTGCATTTGATGGCTGTGTCCTCTGTTGCTGCTCTCCTGGATTGTGTCTCAATCTGTCTCACCTCATGCTCATTACTGATCTCTCCACTCTCACTCTCTCTGATGTAGAGCTCTGTATAGATCTCATTCAGGAGTGTTGGGTTTCCCTGCGTCGCTGTTCCCTCATACAGACGACCAAACTTCTTCATCATTTTTGATCTAAATGTGTTGAGGACTTCATGCCTGTAAAATTAAAATACTGCATTATTAAATAAGCTACTGAGCACAGTGAGTCTTTTATGTATCCTGTATTATAATGAAATAATCTTTTACAGAAATATTAGACCTGAGTTCAGTCTTTGTATCTTCACTCGTAAACACTATTGGATGACTCATAGAAGCGTCACTCCTCATAGACACACAGCTGGACTCTGCTTCTGATCTCTTCTGATGAAATGAACTATAACAGAGAGAGAATAAAGTACATAGTCATATATTATTCAAACAATCACTTTAAAGAACACTTAATGATCATTTTATTTACAATATTTTATTACAAAAGATGTTAAATAGAACAGTGCTTTCACAAATGCATCTCTCTGTGTAACGATGTGTTAAAATATCAGATAAAGATATTTAAAGATAAAGATAACACTATGTTGATAATATAAAATGACATGCTATTAGTGCTGGGCAATGATTAATCACGATTAATCGCATCCAAAATAAAAGTTTTTGTGTACATGATATGTGTGTGTGTGTGTGTATATTTATCATGCATATATAAATACACACACATACAGTATACATTTTGAAAATATTTACATGCATTTACATATATATATATTAATATAATTTATATATATATATATATATAGCATATTTTTCTTAAATAATACACATATATATATATACACATAACAAATATACACAGTACACACTTATATTATGTACACAAACTTTTATTTTGGATGTGATTAATCGTTGCCCAGCACTAAACATAAAAACATACCTGAGATCAGTCTTTGTATCTCCACTCTTAAACTCTATTGGATGCCTCATAGACACGTCACTCCTCATAGACACACAGCTGGACTCTGCTTCTGATCTCTTCTGATGAAATGAACTATAACAGAGAGAGATTAAAGTACATACTCATATATTATTCAAACAATCACTTTAAAAAGCACTTCATGATCATTTCATTTAGATAATATAAAATGACATGCTATTAGTGCTGGGCAACGATTAATCGCGATTAATTGCATCCAAAATAAAAGTTTTTGTGTGTGTGTGTATATTTATCATGCATATATAAATACACACACATACAATATACATTTTGAAAATATTTACATGTATTTATATTCATATAATTTATATATAATTAAATTTAATATAAAAAATAGCATATTTTTCTAAAATATTTACATGGATGTGTGTGTGTGTATTTACATACACGTAATACACACACATATATTATGTACACAAAAACTTTTATTTTGCATGCAATTAATCGTGAATAATCGTTGCCCAGCACTAAACATAAAAACATACCTGAGGTCAGTCTTTGTATCTTCACTCTTAAACTTCATTGGAGGATCCATAGATGCTTCACTCCTCATAGACACACAGCTGGACTCTGCTTCTGATCTCTTCTGATGAACTGAACTATAACAAAACAGATATCAAATAAAAATCTTAATTTCAACTAAAAGCCTCCAGACACAAAAACACTATGAAGACTCCCATCTCTCATCATTGAAGGTGATTTAATACAGTGTTTATTGAAAGTACCTGCATCCTGAAGAACAATCTTCATCTGTGGATGTTTGTGTGTGATCCATGATGAAACAGAATCTGATCTCCAGCACTGACTCTGAATGAAATGATAAACAAACACAATAATTCATCTGAACGGATCCTGAGAGAAACAGATCATGAGACGAGTTCACTCAGATACACAATGTTAGTCGTGTGTTAACAAATGATCAAATAAACCACACACAACACCAAACACCAATCAAACCACTTCATCTGCTTGAAAAAGAAAATATTAAAACATATAAAATAAACGTCGTTTAGAGGAAATATGAATGCAGAAGTCAATTTTAATAATTAAAACCAAACCCGTTGATCAGTGATTGTATATGAAAGGCAGGGACATGTTTGTGTGCATCTTATTCTGTGCTTCACTGGAACAAACGGGACTGAAGCGCTCCTCTGTGCACGAGCCGTCGTCACTAACAACAGCAGCACATTTCAGCGTCAGATCGTCTTTTATTTAACACAAACAAACAAAATGAATACTCTGCTACTCAACTAGAGATGTTTCATTTGTTACAGGTATGTCTGTATCGCGAAGTGTTTTAAAAACTCACTTTTCAATGACGTAGGAGCAGGAGCGCATTGATGCACAGGCTTCAAGGGGCTGAAGCCCAGGGGCCTACACTAGAAAGGGGGCCCACTGGCTGCAGGGAGATTATATTTTTCTAATAATTATTTATATGGGAGTTTGCAGCAGTGACAACAGCATTCTGTAAACAAACTCACACACTCATTTTCAGCGACGCCCTGGTTGTAGTTGCCTATATAGTGAGTGGTTCAGTTTAGGTTCCCCCACACAGTTTGTGTAGTTGGTATGTTACACCGATATACTGTAAGCGGATGCACAATCAATGCATTCACTGCACAAGAGTGTCTTTATGTTAACGAGCAGATTAACAAGAGAAACAACACTGCTGTGTGAAAGGAACTGGACCAGACAACTTTCTGTAACATCATACAGTGCGAGTTCAGTCATTTGCGTCTGTTAGCTGAAGGTTAGATTATTAAGGTGCTGCTTCAAATTCTCAATTTTAAATATGGGGATGGAAAAATAGGAATCGTCCTATTGTTTAAATGTGATCATTAAACTTTATACGGCTGTGATTTGATTAATGAAACATGAGCACGGCATGTTTCAAAATAAAAACGCAGTTAGAAATCACCAAACAGTCCTCATTTATGCCAACATGTCATGTTGTTTCATTCTACTGATGATGAATAATGAATATTTTGTGTGATTTATGGTGTTTAAATCATACCTGTAAACTCACATTTCAGCCAGGAAAGTTTTGAAAGCATTTTCTTTTCATATTACCTCAGTATAAAGCCGGTAATACTGTTATGTAACGGCTATATTCTGCTGTTCTTAAGCGCCACCTTGTGGCAAAGAGTGAATTTGCATATTCACTTACAATCACATTTTACGCAGAACAGTGTTGTGAAAGTTAACTGGCATATTAACAAGGAACTTTTTTTTAAAAAAATTGACAAATACTTGACAGGAAGCTTAAAAAAAAAAAAGAAAAAAAAAAGTGTTTCTGGGGTAGGGGGCCCTACCGTAATGCTGTAGCCCAGGGGCCTCTGGTTATCTTAAGGCGCCCTGAAGGAGTCGCATTTACAGGGGAATATCTGATCTGACCGCTTACACGTGAGGCACAAATGCTCGTATCCGATTCATATCTGATTTATTTCCACATGAGGCCTGAAATCGATCGGAGAATATCGGAATCCATGCGATTTTTTTCCTGCTTACACGGTCGTGGGCCATATCTACGACGGTGTTTTAGTGCCTCGTTAAAAAAAAAAAAAATCTAAAATTACGAGATTAAAGTCGAAATATTTCGAGATTAAAGTCGTAATATTTCAAGAATAAAGTCGAAATTACGAGAATAAAGTCGAAATATTACGAGAATAAAGTCGAAATTACGAGAATAAAGTCGAAATGTTTCGAGATTAAAGTCGAAATATTACGAGAATAAAGTCGAAATATTACGAGAATAAAGTCGAAATGTTTCGAGATTAAAGTCGAAATGTTTTAAGAATAAAGATTATAGTTATAATATTTTGAGAGAGGCTATTCTAGCCTTTTGCGCATGCAGATGGCCCGGGGGAGCACCGGGAGATATATTCCAAAATCTCAAAATATTCAAGATTCCAAATGTCAGTTTCATAGCGAAATACAAACAATCAGGCTATATTGCAATAACGTGAGTCAATCATCTTTCTGATTACAATAACGAACGACGAGACATTATTTTCATTATAAATTAGGCTAAACTTTTTTTTTCATGCCTTATGATGTTCCTTCACTTTTATATCTTGCTATAAACTTGAAATAAAGAGCAAAAACACATTTATAATTTGTATTTCGTTATAAAACTGACAGAATTGAAAGATGAGCTGTGTGTAAAAGCAACAAAGCACAAAATTGTTGCGATTACTGGTTTGCTGGTGCGATACAAATAATGAATGGAAGACATTAAATATGATGTCCTCATTTACAGTATTATACCATGAATAAAACAGTTTGTGAATAGTCACTTAACGTTTACAGCAGAAAAGACAACAATATAACTTATGTTAAAAAATTAGAGTCCACTTCAACCTTTAGAACGTTTTATTGCTGTTTAATGAAACAGGCTATGTGAGGAATGAAGGTGGAATTTTCACAATAATTTAATGAATTGATTCACATAAATACAGCGATCTGTCACGCCACATTAAAGAGCTTGAAAATCACATTATTGTAAGATACATCATCTGTGTTTCGCTATAAAATTGATTTTGAAAGGTGAGACTTTGTTTTATATTAAAAGCACCAAAAGCACAAAGCAAAACCAAAAGCGCTCGGACGCAATTAATTCCAGTGGCCTGGCAACTTCTCCCTGTGCTCTCAATGCGGGGCATCTGCATGCGCAACATATTATAACTTTAATTTCTACTATTAAAATTCTCGAAACATTTCGACTTTATTCTCGAAACATTTCGACTTTATTCTCGTAATATTACGACTTTAATCTCGTAATCTTGGATTTTAATTTTTTTTTATGTGGCACTAAAACGCCGTCGTACATCTCATCTGTGCCTCATGAGAGGAAAACATCAGAATTGGGTCACTTGGACCATGCGTGTGTTAAAAAATGATCAAATAAACCACACACAACACCAAACACCAATCAAACCACTTCATCTGCTTTAAAAAGAAAATATTAAAAAGATAGGCCTATAAGAATATAAGTCATTCACTCACCTTATTTACACAGATTCACAAAATCCACCGTCTTTCTATGAAGCAGCTACACGTAAATCATGGCTTAGCTTTGATAAATGTTCCTATGAAACACTGATATTCCGTATAGAATCGATTCTGACTGTTAAACTGGAGAAACATCAACTCTGAACAGTTACTTTCACTTTTATTTGTGAGGCGAAAACAATGATCATCTTCTTCTTCTTTCTTTTTATTGGCATACCGCACTTATCAGTGCATTACTGCCATCTGCTGGTGACTCGGAGCAGAAACACTTTCCTCATCAGAGTCCCTCCTCCTTCCTGAGTCAGAAGATTATTTTATATATATTAACCCTGTACTTTCTAAGTATTGAATCAATGCAGAGACAATGTTATGTCCTATATATGAATTTAATATATTTTTTAATGTTAACTCTTTTTCCTCTACCCTCCATATTTCTTCTCATAACAACTTTCTCTCTTCATCATAATTTCTACAGTTAATAATCACGTTCAACAGTTCCACCCTGTCCACACACTCACACAATATATATTTGGGGTGGCACGGTACACAGATGTCACGGTTCGATATGATTTCGGTACAACAGGAAAAAACAACAAATCTACTATGCTCGGTTTCTTTTCATTTATTTTGAACAGAGAGTAGAGTAGTAATACTAAATATTATATTACATTTTAAATATACAGTGCCCTCCAAAAGTATTGGAACAGATAGAATTAACATAGATTAAAGTGAAAAAGACTTAATATTTAGTTGCAAATCCTTTGCTTTCAATAACTGCATCAAGCCTGTGACCCATTGACATCACAAACTTTTGCATTCTTCTTTTGTGATGCTTTTCCAGGCTTTCACTGCAGCCTCTTTCAGTTTTGGGGGGTTGCTCCCTTCAGTCTCTTCTTTAGCAGGTAAAAGGCATGCTCTATAGGGTTTAAGTGTGGAGATTGACTTGGCCAGTCTAAAACCTTCCACTTCTTGCCCTGATGAACTCCTTTGTTGTTTTGGCACTATGTTTTGGGTCATTATCTTGCTGCATGATGAAGGATCTCACAATCAGTTTGGTTGCATCTTTCTGTAAATTGTCAGACAAAATATTTCTGTAGACTTCTGAGTTCATTTTGCTGCTGCCGTCATGCGTTACATCATTAATGAAGATTAATGAGCCTGTCCCAGAAGAAGCGATGAAAGCCCAAGCCATTACATTACCTCCACTGTGTTTCAGATGAGCTTGTATGTTTGGGATCATGAGCAGATCCTTTTTTCTCCAAACTTTAGCCTTTCCATCACTTTGGTCCATAAAATCAGTCCCTAAAACCGTGTCCCAGAATTTTTGAGGCTCGTCTCCTATTCTTCTTGCTAATGAGTGGTTTGCATCTTCTGGTGTAGCCTCTGTACTTTTGTTCATGAAGTCTTCTGTGAACAGTAGATTGTGATACCTTCACTCCTGCCCTCTGGAGGTTGTTGCTGATGTCACTAACAGTTGTTTTAGGGTCTTTCTTTACAGCTGTCACAATGTTTCTGTCGTCAACTGCTAATGTTTTCCTTGATCTACCCGTTCGAGGTGTGTTATTTAGTACACCAGTGGTTTCTTTCTTCCTCAGGAGATTCCAAATTGTTGTACTTGCTATTGCCAGTGTTTGTGCAATGGTTTGATTGATTTTTCATCTTCTCTCAGCTTAACAATTGCTCGTTCTTCACCCATAGACACCTCTCTGGTTTTCATGTTGGTTACACGTCTAACTAACTATAAATACAGTCTGCACGGATCTGAAACTGAGCGCAGACATTCAGTGCTATTTATTGTTTGAATAATCAATTAATAGGACACACCAGGGCAACAAAACACACCTGTCAGTCACATGTTCCAATACTTTTGGTAACATGAAAAATGGGTGGGTTTGTGTATCAGATCCCGATGAAAATACCTGTAAATAAAAGCTGAAATGTTAGTCTCTCATCTCATATTCATCCTTTGAAGTCAAACCCAAATGTTTTCAGTCTACAGCAAAAATAAAGGAATTAGCCTCACTGTTCCAATACTTTTGGAGGGCACTGCATATATATATATAATCTGCAGTGCATACATACAAGGAATACATTCCTGAAATATATTTGATTTAGTTAACAGATAAACAAGGGAAAACAACAGTGCGACATGTAACATAGCCTATATATGCTGAGTTTCAGTTAATTTTTGTGACACGCTTAATTTGTTCACAGAAAGTAAACTCAAATGGCAGAAAGCAACATCCTATTTGTTCTCTTTATTTTATAAAACCACAATGTTTTGTTTTCATTGTGAGTGTACACAAATAAAAGCACACCTTTATACAGTGATGCATTATTAAGATGATAAGTGTTTAAAGTTGATTCTGCTGGTATAAGGAAACAGTTGAAGTGATCGCGTCACACGCACACACACACACACACACATCAGTTCCAGCATTGCTAACTTGACAGCGCAGTTGGTACTTTATCAAAATAAAATACAGTGAGCCAAACATCAGCGCGCCCACCTCTGTGTCACCGTTAGAACGCGACTGAAGTACAAAGCCTATAATTTACTTAATAAATAATAGTTTAGCATTCAGATATGTTACATCGCAAATATGGAAATATTATGGAATATTTGGATTTGTGCTGAATGAGAGAGGTAGGATACACGAGCACAAAGCTCCATTTCACAAACAGTTGAGTGCACAAGCCTATAAAATATACTCCTTTGTCAGTCTATGTGAGAGATGCGTTCAGAATCAGCACATGGTCACTGTCTAGGGGGCTTTGTTTTCAAGTGCGCTACTCATGGCATTCGCTGTTCTTCTGCTGGCGGTTATCAAACAGCGTTGCATTGCTGCGGGCGCCCCCTTCTGGATTGGGGGTGAATTGCCTGTATTCGTTGTAAGGCCTCATGCACCGAACCGAGATGCCCGTACCGTGATGGTTCGGTATGAATACATGTACCGTGCCACCCCTAATATATATATATATATACTGTATATATATATATATATATATATATAATTATTGTGATGGAGGCCCTGCAGTAAGTCATAGCCCCGGGGCCCAGTGTGGTCTTAATGCGGCCCTGCATGTCACAATCAGTAAGAGAGAACACAAATGCATGTGAATAGTATGGGTTTATTATAAAAAGCAGAGACTGCAAAAAAAAATAAAAAAAAGGTAAAAAATATTAATTCATAGCCAGAAAAGAGTCACAGGTAGGAAGGAAAAATCCGTGAGGCAAAACCACAAAGGTGCAGCTGCTGCCTAAATCAGGACAGAACCAGTTGAGCAGTCAGTACCAGAGAATAAGAGAGAAGTAGACCAGACCAATGGAAAACCTCACAGTCACAGAGACAGCGAACTGAAGTATCCAAGGAATAAGCAGGCTAGGAGAACCAGAGGCAGCCGGAGGGAGATCCAGTAGACAAATCCAGCAGAACCACACCTGGAGAAGAAACCTCAGGATCCCAGGCAGACCAGAAGCACAGATCAGGTGGACAAAGCCAGACGGGAGAGAAGGAGGCAGGACAGCAGGGGCGGATCTAGAAAATTATTTCTAAGGTGGCAACACCAAAGCAAACAAGCATTCAATCATCTATAATTAATCTATTGAATATCATCTATACAACATCTATACTACAATTACAATCAAAATATAATCACAAGCAGCAATCATTAGGGTCCAAGCACCAATGGCCCATATGCATGATTAGCAATCTAACTGAAATTAATCCTATAATGTGTGTTTTTTTGTTTTTTTTACAGGAAAGTCCAACTTGAATCTTCACTGAAAGATGAAACAGGTTTCATCAACACACAGTTGTGAAAAAGAGCAACTGACTTCAAAAGAAATCCCTCCCTCTTACTGTTTAAATGAGAAGTCAGAAATAGTCCTCTAAACATACTGTCATAAGCTATCTGATCATAATATATATGATGCAAGTGTGGACTTCTATTCAGTATTTTGGCATCTCCAGCTTAAACAGCTAAACTGTTTTCGTGCCAATTTTTCACGGTACATCTTTTTTATGTTATCACATTATAGCGCAGCTGCTAAAATTAAGTAAAAACACTGCTTACATTTATATTTTATCCTGGGATAAATCTGGAGCTGCACACGAGCTAGATCCAGCCCTGTTACTCTGCACATGTATTAAATGATCAGCCTTGAAAGTATGCAGTTTTCTAGCGTATTTCTTTTGACTTCTCAGGAAATTTCAATGTTATGACCTGTTTCATATGTGGCCGAAATTACAACAACAGTGGATACATACACATATTTAAATTTTTTTCATCAAAATTATTGCTAGGGAAAATTTAGTATTCACTGGATATTGGTAGGGACATGTCATAGTTTTTATATGGATATTGTATATTTTATTTGTAAAAATTACACTTTTTTCAGCTTATTTCAGTTAATGTCATAAAACTAGCGAGCTAAGCCAGTAGTAGTGCTGACAGTGTCGTGTAAACATGGCTGAAGACGGCAAAAGCGGAGAAGAGGGTTGGACAGACCGGTCCTAAGATCGATAATATTGATACCAACATTGGTAGCCTATTGATATCAGATTGATACTAGCCTGACGAGATCGATACTTTAGTTTATATTTCTCTAATCTATGCAAAAGTACATTGCTCCTGTTTCATGAAAGAGCAGACATGTCTCTGAATACGCCGCTCCTTTCATATCTCGCTCCTCCCCGGCTCTGCTGTGTTTAGTTGTTCTGTCTCACGTGATTCAGGGACACCAAGCACTTTTGTCTTTTGTCTCTATTTCAGAGAGGCTATGAATATCCAGGTAACCATAGTAGTCAAAAATAATATTTTAGTTATATAGGAGCTTCAACGTTAGTTAATGCTAATGTGTAAAAAAAAGTGTAATTGGTCACATAATTGTTACTTTAATCAGCAGACTGATTAAATATAGACTATATTCAGCACATTGAAACCTGCTATTTATATGAATTATTTTACTGGAATTGAAAAAATATATACCTTAAACCTGAAATATGAAAATGGCTAAATATACCTTTTGTGTTAACGGTGGAAGGGACACTACTGGATTCCTATATTTTGGCTACATAGGCAAGATAGGCTTTAGGCTAGACTTAATTATTCTGCTATTTCACCTAAAGGTGATTCCCCAAAAGCTATCAATATTACAAGGAGCTGCTGAAATGATTGCAAAGGACCTGCAACCTCTCTCTGTGGTCAAAGATGAGAGTTTAAGGAGTTTTGTCAGGACACTCGATCCATGTTACAGGACTCCAAGTAGGAAAAATTTAATGGAAGAGAAAATACCAACAATGTGTGAAGAGTGCTGTTCAAAAGTGAAAAAAATCTCTAGATGATGCAAACAGTGCTGTACTTACAACAGACATGTGAACATCAAGAGCCACAGAGGCTTATTTAACTGTCTCATGCTATATTATTGATGAAAACTAGTAAATGCATGCC
This sequence comes from Schizothorax lantsangensis, assembly GCA_027422415.1. Classification (NCBI taxonomy): domain Eukaryota; kingdom Metazoa; phylum Chordata; class Actinopteri; order Cypriniformes; family Cyprinidae; genus Schizothorax; species Schizothorax lantsangensis. The sequence goes on from JAPDDO010000294.1 coordinate 93,984, forward strand.
TATGTCTTAGTAACCTGTAGTTTTCCAGGACAACACAGCGCTGACAACATTTGCTCACAATTAAGAGTCACTGATGAATGGGGGATAACAGACTAAGTTCAGGCTGTAATTACAGACAATGGTGCCAATATGGTTGCTGCTGTGCTCAAAGCAGGTTGGGCACATTATCCGTGTTTTGCACAAACCCTAAATGTGGTAGTAAAAGACTGCATTAAAGCTCTCCATGATCTTCTTCACATCCAGCAGAGATGCAGAGCTATTGTAGCTTTCTTTCACCACAGCACAAGAGCAGCAGAGAGACTCAAAGAAGTTCAGAAACAACTGAAGTCTCCAGAACACAAACTGATACAATCAGTTGAAACAAGGTATAAAATAACTCTGTTTTATATGTTCAAGAGACTATTTGAGCTGAAGGAAGCTGTTACCACAGTCCTCTGTCTTCTTGTTATTTTTGTTTTATTTCCGTACAAAAAGTATTCTCATCGCTTCATAACATTATGATTGAACCACTGATGGCAGATGGAGTATTCTGGCGATGCTTTTCATACTTTTATGGACCTTGACAGTGCAATTTACTTGACAGTCAATGGGACAGTCACAAGCCTCCCGGTTTTCATCCAAAATATCTTAAATTGTGTTCTGAAGACTAACAAAGCTTTTACGGGTTCGGAACGACATGGGGGTAAGTGAAAAACGACAAAATTTTCATTTTGGGGTGGAGTATCCCTTTAAGGTCATTGCACACTGAGTCTGAAATTTCCACGTGCGGTTTTTTTTCTGCTTTTTTTTCGTATTCCTCATCCTTTCCTATCAAAATGCATGCTACATATGCGAAAACACAGAAAATCGAACCTGATCCAAATCAAGAATTTTGGTATGGGATAAAAATCCTGTTTAAAGCTATGAATGTATATCATTATTGTGATGGGGGGTGGGCTGCAGTAAGTCATAGCCCCGGGGCCCAGTGTGGTCTTAATGCGGCCCTGGTCCCATCCACCATATCTGCCCTAAATAGTATTGGAAATTACTAATATCACATAGAATTTAGGATGGATAGTATGCACACTGTGATGCAGGCACTAACTCATTTTGATTACTTGAGATCTGCTGAAAAAAAAAATAGAAACCATCACAGAAATACTGTAATGATTGTAATACCATTATAAACCATCATCTTTTAACCATTAAATAATGGTTTCCTGTAGTGTGTTTTTGGACATGTTCCATTAGGATTTATTGGTTTTAACAAGTCACCAATAGAAGGTGATCAATTACCAGTAGAGAGCCCACAGGCACCATTACAGTTTCCATTAAAACCAATACAATTCCCATTATAACCAGTAAAACCATTACAAATTCTGTGATGGTGTCTATTGTTTTTGCTTTTCAGCAGGGCAGTGTCTGCATGTGTAATACACTACAGCCACTAAAACACAACACCAGTGATTCAGACTGAGAGGAAGTTCATTTGCTGTAAAGAAACTAATTTTCATTTACTAGAAACATTTAGAAACATTGGTGTTAATGATATAATGAGACTTTTGATTACAGATGTTTGCGTTTTGGCAAAAATGAGCACAGATATTATTGAGATTTCTTCTGAAAACTCAAGAAGAGAAACGTGAGATTATGTCTTTTTATATATCTTTTCAGGTGAAATATTTGAGAAACAAGAGATTTTAGCTGAAGTTTAATCTTCATTTGGAGAGACAGTTGAGATATTAAGGAGATTTTTATGTGAGCATATTTACTTTGTGTTCTGTTTATATCTAAGCAAATTAAACGTTCATTATCCAAACATCATAAGTTATCCCATGTGAAAAAAGTAGGCTACACTTTCATATCGTAGGCTACTTAAAGTGCTCTATTTTCATGCACTAATTTTGTACTTAATATACCTACTAAAAATGATTCTTTAGTACTTCATAAGATAAACTTAAGATCATCTAAGTGTAGGCTACTCAACTGCTATTTTTGACACCATGAATATGAACTAAAATGTGCTTTTAACATACTATCTCTGTATTAAAAAAATGTATTTAGTCACCACTTGTAGTACACTTGAGTTAAAGATGGGTTCAAGATGGCTTCATTTTAGTTCATATTCATGGTGTCCCAAAATATCACAGTTGAGTACAAGATGATCTCAAGTTTATCTTTAAGTACTAAATTATCATTTTTAGTATATTAAATACACACTTAGTGCACGGAAATAGAGCACTTTAAGTATATTATGGAAGTCCACTTTTTTATCACCTGGATAATCATGCTGTGTTTTTTTAAGATGACACGTGAATATAGAGCCAAATTTTTATGTGAAATTTAGCTAGCAGAAAACACAACTTAAGCTATATTTTCCTATATTCTCTTTTGAGTAGCCAAAAATGCAAAGAAAACATCATCTTTAAAACAGGAAGAAAAGTCACTTACAACATGAGATTAGATGAACATTAAATAAATCTGATCAAAATGTCTCTGTGTGGGTAGAAAACAACTGAATGAATCTTCCTCAGAAGAGACAAAAGCAGCAACTCACTTCAATGTCTGACTTATATTATAATTACATCCATAAGCTTTTAGTGAAATTTGGAGTAACTCATTAATCTGTTTTTTGACCTCTTCATATTTAAGGAGAGAATATCGTTCCCAAAGACATCGCTTGTTATGATTTTCAAGGGTGTAGAATTTAGTAGAGATGCTCTCACATGATCCTACCAATATCAGACACTACTAAATTGTCCCTAACAATAATTTTGATCAAACAATGAAATGTCTGTTGTCTGCTGTTATGTCCCCATCAATGCTAAAATCAAACCTACACGCTTTGATCATCAGCATTGATTTTAGCAGATAATTCCAGCAATCGACTATCTGTGCTGATTAATCATCAAAACTGATCAATCAGTCCACCTCTATTATTCATTGCTGTTGAAACAGAAATCCAGCAATACATCCAAACTATTTCATCCTCAAAGAACTCCAAAGCGTTTTCATTTATTTTGATAAATTTTAAGTCTATATTCTGCATTTCATTTATAATTGATATTTTGCTTTCATTATCGTTTTATTTAAATAGGTACTTTTACACTTACTATGCATTTATGTTTTGATACCTTGGCAATAAAAAAAAAAAAACATTTTGGGTGACCCTCAATACAGCTGAAGCTGATTTCAAAATAAGAGTTTTGAAGTGTATCTAAATCAAGATACAGCGGGGCACACATTTCTCTAGACGGTATCAAGTGGAAGCCCCTCTTCTCAAGACGGCACATATTTTAATAAAAATAAACACATACATACAAAGGCTACACGCTTAAATGTTAGATTAGATTAAGTACAAGAAAATGTGCAAGTGATAAGTTTGTACAAGTGATAAGTTTGTACAAGTGATAAGTTTGTGCAAGTGATAAGTTGTCTATTTCTGAATTTCAAAATACAGTTATGATGATCTATATTAAATCTATGCCTGAGAAGCTGGACAGCTCAGGATATAAGCCCATCACTGAAAATCTTACATTGATTATCCTTGGTTTTCAGTGCTGTATAAACATATCAACTATTTTCATAATGTTCTTTGGATAAAAACCTTGACACCTCATTACTACTATGTTGTTTTGTAAATGTGTGACGACTTCTGTCTTATGAGGGGTTTTCCTCCCGAGTGATTGTTCTCTGGTAGTTTCACTGAGGACGCCTGTTGTTGACTTCCTTTTGGTCCTTTTAAAAGAAGTGAGATGAACGGCCACGAGAGAGCTGCATACTGGACTTGATTTAGTTTAGTTTCCTTTAAGCTTGTTTCTTTTGTTCATCCAACACTGCTACACTACATTACACTTCCATGCATTCATTTAACTTTACATCACTGGTTCCTGACTGTTACATTCTACGTTTTTTTTTGTTGTTGTTGTAGTTAAATTTTTTTTTTAATAAAGATTGTATTCTACTTCTTTCATTCTTGTGTGTCCCTGTTTTTGTTCCGTCTCTTTTGAGTCACGGGGCGTAACAAATGAGGACTCGTCCTCGTCACAGTAGGATCCGATCAATGCGAAGATGATTTGGAAATATTTGATATTTTTTGTCGTTTCATCATATTTTGTTGTTTTTGATTCTTTTGAACATGTTTGGAAATGTTTGGTGATGACATTTTGAAGGAAATCCAGTTTGAATAATTTACATCACAATAATACGTCCTGCAGTGAAAGACTCTCAAGACGTGGTTTTGTTTTTTGCAGAACTACATATTGTCACCTCACACATCAATAAAACAATTACGATATTATAGTAGATGATAAACATCATGCACTCCTAGCTCATTTACTTTTTTTGTCTTAAGTGACCAGTGCGTCTCATAGTGCCGTTTATATTGCAAACTTCTACCACAACCACGGGTCATGATTAAACACCGGTCTGAGTTGACCTCAAATAACATACCTTTCTTTCCATTTCTCCTCAAATATCCACCCTTACAGCTCAAACTTCTTCTTTTGGACATGTTTAAAATCACAAGCTGACACACAAGCATCAGTTACAACACAGCTATCATCAATTAGATCCTGCTCCAGATTCTGGTGCTGCTTGATCCATTACACACATGTTAGTGTCTCAAGGCATAACATCAATGCAAATGAGCAAAAAAAAAAAAAATTGCAATTGGCTCCAGTTTAGTGATTTTGTAGTGATTTTCACGCCTGCCATGGCTAACTCTGCCTATATAAGCCCTGTGTTTTAACTTTCTGTGATGCTGTGTGTCTCTGTGTCTTCAGTCTCTGTTGATTGTGTGACTGTGACGTCTCTGTAGCGGCTCCTTATTCACCATCAGCTGATCCTGAGGAAACTGGACTGACGTCTCAATACTGAGAGTCCTACAATAAAACACACAGACAGTCACATATGAGTATGAGACATTACTGCTGTCACATCACATCAGCAGATCCAGCTCAGAAAAAACACAGTATATTCATATTACAGCCAGAGATATGAATGAACAACTGATCATAGATTAATAACAGTGAATGATCAACAACTCTCTATTTATCATTTACACACAGAGACACTGGAAGAGATTAAAATATTCATATATTCATAGATCACTGAATTAAACAGTTTAACGTACTGGGACTAAAGTGAAGCTGAATTATTATCTTATATTCTCCATTTACACACATGAGGCCTGTTACTCACCTTTGACCATTTTAAAATATTTAAATAATAATATACTCACAACAGAATAATGTCTCTAGTTTATAATGTGGATCATCTTTAAGATCAGAGAGTAACTTCACTTCTGATTTTCTTAGTTTATTCCCAGACAGACTCAGTTCTCTCAGATGTGAGGGGTTTGATCTCAGAGCTGAAGCCAGAGCAGCACAGCCTTCATCTCTGATGCCACAATCATTCAACCTGTAGAGAACAATGACAGAATCTGAATTGTAGTTCAAGTGTCTGTAGTTTGTTATTGACTCTGGTCTCAGAGCAGGAGAGGAGATATAATGACAAGCATTGCCACAAACTGCTGCTGATAGAATGAGATTTATGCATGTTGATGCTCAATGGTGCTGTTTGAAACTGTCATGTGCTTCAGGACTGAATGAACAGACACACAGAGCTGAAAAAAAAAAAAAAAAAAAAAAAAAAAATATATATATATATATATATATATATATATATATATATATATATATATATTGTGACAAGTCGGCTGCCTCCCCCTAATTATCAGCATCTCCCCGTCCCTTAATCGCCGCCCTTCACCAGGCTCCCGACGGGAGTGGGTGTGTGAGAGAGGAGGGGCGCTGAAACAGCCAGGTCTGGCGGCGTGTGATGAGGCACACACCTGAAGTGAATGGAGCCTCATCACCGCCGCTGTTATATGCTGAGTGCGCCTCTCCTCTGGAGACCGGTCTCTTCCCCGTGCATGCATGCTAGTGTCCTCGTGGGTCCAGGAAGGGAGCGTTGAGGGAGCAAGTGCCGCACCCATTACACGGCTGACGGGCCAGGATGCCGGGCTGTATAATCCCCGGAGGTGCCGTGGGCCGAAGGAGGATGAAGCCGCTACGAGAAGCCGCCGCCCCTCGCGCTCCGGACCCGAGAGGGGAGCGCGTGCGGCCGCCGGACTACGCCCCTTACCTGGACCCTTCCTTCCAGAACACTGCCCCTCCTTCACAACCCGCGCAGCACGACGAGGACACCAGATCCCATTTATTTTGGACACTTAATCCCCTTTGGACACTTTATTTTATTATTTCTGTTTAATAAAAGCCTCTCCGAGGCCTGACGCCACACCCACTGTGTCTGTCGTTTGCTCCTCCCGCCACAGTGGTGGAGAATGCGGGCAAGGCGGAGCTTAGACAGCGCAGTTGGGCAACACCGATGACGTCATCCCCTCTCGCTCGCAAAAGTCCATGGAAATCCGCACTGGGACGGAGGAACGACGGAGACGGCCTCCCAGCCACCTAATGGGTAAGTGACGTTCCGTTTATTGTCATTTACCCTGTGGTTGGTTGAGGCTGTCGACTAAAACCCGGTTTCTCTGTCCCGGTTCCGGCGCGGTGCGAGAGGGAGAGTTGCCCGGAGAGGAATCCCTGCCCCGCCCACTCCGACCGCTGGAGCCTGGTTGAGGAAGGTAGCACTCCTGTGTGGGCGGCGGCCGGATGACGGGGATGTCGCTTGGGGGGGGGAATGTGACGAGTCGGCTGCCTCCCCCTAATTATCAGCATCTCCCCGTCCCTTAATCGCCGCCCTTCACCAGGCTCCCGACGGGAGTGGGTGTGTGAGAGACAGTGTTGGGAAGGTTACTTTGGAAATGTAATAGGTTACAGATTACAAGTTACCCTACTTAAAATGTAATAAGTAGTGTAACTTTTCAATTACTTTATTAAAGTAATGTAACTGATTACATTTGATTACTTTTTGATTACTTTTCTAAATTTCTAATGTTTTCAACTATTAATAATTTTCAAACATGTTAACCAGGCAGGGTTAACCTTACAGTAGTGCTCAACACTGATTACTGTCAGACTTTCGAAATCTTTCATCACTTGAATTAAGATTATAATATTTTAATTTTAAAGGAGACATTGGATGAAAAATATCTTTATTTGCATATAAATGTGTCTTAGCAGTTTGTAGACACAACCACCCTACAATGATAGAAATTCACTCCTTTTTTTTAATCCCCCCAAAACCTAAACAGTCTCAATTATCAAGCCATTTTGATTTTGGAGTGAATAGCACTCTCTTCCACCTTCAATACCATGACTGAGGTGAGACCCTTGAGCAAGACACCAAACCCCTAACTGCTCCCCAGGCGCCGCAGCAATATGGCTGCCCACTGCTTTGGGTGTGTGTTCACGGTGTGTGTGTGTGTGTGTGTGTGTGTGTTCACTACTGTGTGTGTGCACTTGGATGGGTTAAATGCAGAGCACAAATTCTGAGTATGGGTCACCATACTTGGCCTCACTTCACTTCTCTTTCACTAAATGTGTTTATGCCTGGCTGCGCAAATCATTTTACTCCAGACTATTTTCTGAATGAGGGACAATTCAAGGCAGGTTTTGTTAAAGTTAAAACTCAAGGATGGATCACTTCCACAGAAGAGAGGGGTGGGGTGAGCAGAGCTCATTAGCATGTAAAGAGATATGCACCTAATCGAGTCACTGTGAACAGAGCTATTTTTGACAAGGTAAAAAGGGTGTTGTTTTACACGACCACTGAGACCATTTCAAGAAGACCCTATGAATCATACCACCTTGTGGAAAATGGGCATCCGATGTCCCCTTTGAAGCACAGCCACCACAAAATCAGACTTAATTTAAAATCATGCTGAGGTTAAATACACTCTTAAAAATAAAGGTGCTTCAAAAGGTTCTTCAAGCGATGCCATAGAAGAACCATTTTTGGTTCCACAAAGAACCATTCAGTCAAAGGTTCTTTAAAGAACATCTCTTTCTTACCTTTTTATAATCTGAAGTACCTTCTTTCACCACAAAGAACCTTTTGTGAAACAGAAAGGTTCTTCAGATGTTAAAGGTTCTTTATGGAACCATTTAGACAAAAAGGTTATTCTATGGCATCGTGAAGCACCTTTATTTTTAAGAGTGTACAGATTTAAAATCGTAACAAGAAATAATAAGAAGCAAGAAATAAAAAATAGCTATGATACTGTTTTTGAAATCAAATCTTTGCATAGCTATGACAGGAAACACTGGATCTAACAATGCCTTAGAAAAAAATAGTTAATCTGAAAAAAATAAAGCATATACAAAAACCCATATGGGATTATGGTTATTGGATAAGCATGTTATAAACTTCTGAAACATTGGTGTTTCATATTTTAGAGCAGTCACTGCAATTTATGAAAGAAATCAATTAAATGTATATGGGAGTGTATGTGAAAAAATCAGATGTAACCCCCTTTGTAATCCTTAACATTTTCATAAGTAACTGTAATTTAATTACAATTTTTTTCTCAGTAACTGTAACTGATTACAATTACTTTTATTTTGTAATTAAATTACGTAATTCCCTTACATGTAACTAGTTACTCCCCTACACTGGTGAGAGAGGAGGGGCGCTGAAACAGCCAGGTCTGGCGGCGTGTGATGAGGCACACCTGAAGTGAATGGAGCCTCATCACCGCCGCTGTTATATGCCGAGTGCGCCTCTCCTCTGGAGACCGGTCTTTTCCCCGTGCATGCATGCTAGTGTCCTCGTGGGTCCAGGAAGGGAGCGTTGAGGGAGCAAGTGCCGCACCCGTTACACGGCTGACGGGCCAGGATGTCGGGCTGTATAATCCCCGGAGGTGCCGTGGGCCGAAGGAGGATGAAGCCGCTATGAGAAGCCGCCGCCCCTCGCGCTCCGGACCCGAGAGGGGAGCCCGTGCGGCCGCCGGACTCCGCCCCTTACCTGGACCCTTCCTTCCAGAACACTGCCCCTCCTTCACAACCCGCGCAGCACGACGAGGACACCAGATCCCCTGTTTATTTTGGACACTTCATCCCCTTTGGACACTATTTTATTATTTCTGTTTAATAAAAGCCTCTCCGAGGCCTGACGCCACACCCACTGTGTCTGTCGTTTGCTCCTCCCGTCACAATATATTCTACTGATATATAAGCTGTCGCCTCTGGCTTACTTAGTTGGGGACACTTCATTTCCAGCGATATCATCGACTTGATTGCACAGATACTTATTTAAACTGAACTGATCTGGACGATGACATCACTGAATTCAATAATGAAATGCCTTTAACTGAAAATTGAGTGTTTAATCTTGTCATTTTACATTATTGACACACTATTTTCTATTTGGATATTGGAAAGTTGCTTTGACACAATCTGTACTGTTAAAAGCGCTATATAAATAAAGGTGACTTGACTTGGAGAAACAGTCACTTGCTCCTCTAATAAACACCTACAGGAGAACATTTGCTTCACAGGAGACATGTGTCCTCCACTACATCTCATTTATTAACTCCTGCAATCAAACATCATTGTGTCATGTTTGGCAACTCATAAACTAAACAGAAATCACTAAAAATCACACATTAGTATCTGAACATTCAGGTTAAATCTGTATGACATCTATGAAAACATAATAAGCTTATGGGATTTCAGAAAAAGTGGAAAATAAGAGGAAAATAAACTCTTACACAGAGATGGGCAGGTGAAGGAGTATTAATCAAACTAGCAGAAGCAACTGAAGCTCCAGTAAATGTTTTTTGGCCAAAAACAGGAGCAAGAGCTCATATGATGTGATTAAGATGAATTAAATGAACTTCATCTTCACTCATTTGTGCTGAGATTTAGTGTGTCTAGTCAGAATTTACATTAAAGGACACATCTTACTTAATACAAAGACATGAGACTATCAGAGAGATGATCTTACCACAGTATCTCCAGTTTACAGTGAGGATCCTCCAGTCCAGCACAGAGACGCTTCACAAAATCTCCTATTTTATTCCCAGACAGACTCAGTTCTCTCAGATGTGAGGGGTTTGATCTCAGAGCTGAAGCCAGAGCAGCACAACCTTTATCTGTGACGCCACAATCACTCAACCTGTAGAGAACAATGACACAATGTGAATTGTAGTTGAAGTGTCTGTAGTTTGTTATTGACTCTGGTCTCAGAGCAGGAGAGGAGATATAATGATAATCATTGCCACAAACTGCTGCTGATAGAATGAGATTGATGCATGTTGATGCTCAATGGTGCTGTTTGAAACTGTCATGTGCTTCAGGACTGAACAGACACACAGAGCTGAATGTGAGATATTGTTTCATAGTGATATAAGGACAAAGTCCCTTTAAGGCAAGTCATTTCACTCGGCGGTCATCTTTGAAACACCTCTTGGGCATGCAAGTGCAGCTTCTATCTCTTTGAATGGGGAAACATCAAATTCTCCAAATCTGGTGGACAAGCTTATGATTACATTTCATATTTGAAATCACCAATGAAATCTGACAACAACTGTATCATAACTGTTGTTTATTTCGCTCAAATAGCATTAAAAAAGCTTATTTTTTAGCACATGCAAAGCATGCAATGACTGTGGCAACTTTAACATTTCCATAGTATCCTTTCAAAAATTATTGCTTTCCTTATTCAAACTGATTTTTTTTCTTCATAAATATATGGTTGACCTGAAGAATGAAAGCTATATCATACACTTAGAAAAATTATGAGCGATATCAACACAAGGGCTGTGACAATACACTTAGCTCATGAGATGAGACAAAATGCAGATACTTGGTTCACTAGAATGAGACAATATTTTAATGCTATTTTTAAGAAATCTTCAATAACAAAATATTTGTCTTTTAATTACAAAAAGTAAAACAATGCAGTTGTATTTTGAAAATATTTTAACTAATCTAGGGCTGTAACTAATGATTATTTTGGTATTCAAGTAATCTACTGATTATTTTGACAACTGAGTAATCTGATATTTTTAGTAACACAGACCTAAGTGAAAACTAGGCTTTAGTATGACTATATATAAACTAACGATGAGGCAATAATAATTGGCTCAAATAAAATATAAAAACCAAGTAATTACATGGTTTTACTGAACAACACTTTTAAAATACATAATGTAATATGCCTATACATAATGAAAGTGAAAAGTGACGTGACATACAGCCAAGTATGGTGGCCCATACTCGGAACTTGTGCGCTGCATTTACCCATCCAAAGTGCACACACACACACTGAACACACATCCGGAGCAGTGGGCAGCCATTTATGCTGCGGCGCCTGGGGAGCAGTTGGGGGTTCGGTGCCTTGCTCAAGGGCACCTCAGTCGTGGTATTGAGGGTGGAGAGAGCACTGTACATTCACTCCCTCCACCTACAATTCCTGCTGGACCGAGACTCGAACTCACAACCTTTGGATTACGAGTCCGACTCTCTAACCATTAGGCCACCACTTCCCCCATATGAACATAACCAACTTATGTATTATAACAAATACCTGCAGAGGGTGCCAACGGGCTGGTGACGTTTCACTTTACAGCATGATTAAACAATGTTTAAATCCGTTAAATTTGAATATTTGGCCATATGCAAACTCAGAAACTTATTTTGAATTCGCGATGTACAATACATGGCATATTTAGAAATAGGTTGATGTATTCTCCTGTGTTGGCAAAGGTTTATTTACATTTACATTTATGCATTTAGCAGAAGCTTTTATCCAAAGCGACTTACAGTGCATTCAGGCTATACATTTTTTTTTATCAGTATATGTGTTCCCTGGGAATTGAACCCACAACCTTTTGTGCTGCTAACGCAATGCTCTACCACTGAGCCACAGAAACATTTATAAATGATTTACGTTACAAATCTAGTGAGATAATGCACATTGTTTTCCCAGATGAACGTTAAGTTTCAGTTTCAGTTTCAAGTTTTATGTGTCACATACACGACTATACAGAGAGTGTATAACCAGCAGTGAAATGAGAGTCAGGTCCGCTCCATGGACAGTGCAAATAGGACAGTGCAAATATTGTAGAATACAACACAAGGGAAGTATACATAAAATAAAATGAATAAAAAATAAGATATAAAGAACAAAATATAAAATATAAAGTATAAAAGAATGTGCATGACAGTATGCTGTAGAATTAAATATTAAGATAAGCATGACTGTACGAGAGAGGAATGTGCAAACAGGTTGAACATGGTTGACATGTAGCAGCAATCACAAAAAAATAAATATAAAAAATAAGATAATAAGATACCAAGACACAGAAATTGTTGTGTGCAAATGACACTGTCAGTATGAGGTAGAGAATAATGAATATCTTACTGATTGTTAGTGATTATAAAGTAAGACATGATGATGTTAAGAGGCTGAGTTTGAGTTAAGGAGTCTGATGGCCTGGGGGAAGAAACTCCTAAGTCTCTCAGTTTTTGCCATCAGGCTGCGGAAGCGCTTACCAGATGGCAGCAGAGTGAAAAGACAGTTACTGGGGTGATTTGAGTCCTTGGTGATTTTGACAGCTCTGCTTCTGCAGCGTTTGAGGTAGATGTCCTGCAGAGAGGGGAGAGCAGACCCTGAGATGCGCTCAGCTAAGTGCACAACTCTCTGCAAGGCCTTGCAGTCTTGACTGGAGCTGTTTCCATACCACACTGAGATGCACTGAGTCAATACACTTTCTATGGTCCCTGAATAGAAAGTTTTCAGGATTGTTGGTGAGACCCTGAATTTCCTCAGCTGTCGCAGATGGTACAGTCTTTGCCTGGCTTTCTTAACCTGTGTTTGAATGTGTGTAGTCCAAGTCAGGTCCTCAGAGATGTTTACAACGAGGTACTTGAAGCTGCTTACTCTCTCCACAGGGGTCCCACTGATCATAAGAGGAGTGTAGGGCAGCAGGTGTCTCTTTCTGAAGTCCACAATCAGCTCTTTAGTTTTGCTCACATTCAGAGAGAGACAGTTGTCCTGGCACCATGATGTAAGTCTCTCCACCTCATCCAAGTAAGCGGTCTCATCATTGTTGGAAATGAGGCCCAGAACCAAAGTATCATCATCAAATTTGATAATAGATGTGGAGCTGTGAGAGGACACGCAGTCATGTGTGTAGAGAGAGTAGAGCAGGGGACTCAGGACACAACCCTGTGGGGCTCCTATGTTCAGGGTGATGGAGTTTGAGGTGAACTGGCCTACCTTCACCACTTGAGGTCTGCCGGTGAGGAAATCTTGAATCCAGTCGCAGAGTGAAGAGTTCAGGCCGAGGCCTGTGAGTTTAGAAGCCAGCTTGATGGGGACTATGGTGTTGAAAGCTGAGCTATAGTCTATGAATAGCAGCCTTGCATAGTTCCCATTGCTGCTGTCAATGTGTGTGAGGGAGGAGTGGAGTATGTGAGAGATGGCATCATCAGTAGATCTGTTGGGACGATAGGCAAACTGAAGAGGGTCCAAAGTAACAGGGATGGAGGAGCTAATGTGGCTCTTAACAAGTCTCTCAAAAACCTTCATGACTATTGATGTGAGGGCCACTGGACGATAGTCATTCAGGCAAGAGGGTTTATTGTTCTTAGGCACAGGGATGATGATGGATTTTTTAGAGGAGGTGGGAACTACAGAGGTAGCAAGGGACTCTATTGAAGATAGAAGTGAACAAACCAGCAAGCTGATCAGTGCAGGACCTCAGGACACGGCCAGTAATCCCGTCAGGTCTGGCCGCTTTCTTTACGTTCACTCTCTTTAGGGCCCTGCAAACCTCGTCCTCCGTCACGGTGATCACATGATTATCGCTTCTCTGCCTGCAGCTTCCTGACGCGCTGAACGGCAGAGTCGCGCTGCCTCCATTGCATTCAAAGCAGCCGTAGAAGGTGTTCAATTTGTCGGCCAGCAACGGATCTGCTCTCACCTCTGCGGAGGATTTGTTTCCAAAGGCACAGATGGTCCTTAGTCCCTGCCACATGCGTCGAGAGTCATTGAGCTGAAAATGAGACTCAATTCTCTCCTTGTATCGATGTTTGGCGGCACATACTGCTCATCGGAGAGCATAACACGATGCTTTATTCTCGCTCATATTCACAGACAAAAGAGCCTCGTTGTATGCGGCAGTGCGTTTGTTAACCGCATCACGGATTGTTCTGTCCACCCACGGTTTCTGATTTGGGAAGGTCCTTACAGTAATCGGTTCTGTAGCTTGCTCGGTTAGTGTATTTACAAATCTCACTGCTACATCCGTGAACTCGCTGATGTCAGATGAACTCGCCCGGAACATGTCCCAGTCGACGTCATCAAGAGCCGCCTGTAGCATAGCTTCTGAGTGGGAGGACCAGCGCGTCACTTCTCTCTTCACCGGGGGTTCTTGAGCGAGCCTTTGTTTATATTCCGGTGTGAGGAAAATGGCGGCATGGTCCGATTTGCCAAAAGCCGGTAGTGAGCGGGCTTTGTAGGCATTCTTAAACTGAGAGTAGCAATGATCCAGTGTATTCGGTCCTCTAGTTGGACAGGATACATGCTGGTGAAAGTTTGGCATGACCTGCCTGAGGTTGGCTTTGTTAAAGTCCCCCGCGATGATAAAGGCAGCGTCAGGATGCTTGTTGATGTAGCCACTGAGCACATCGTGAAGTTTAGACAAAGCCAAGCCGGTGTCTGCCTGTGGTGGAATGTAAGCAGCAGTAACGATGACCGAGCAGAACTCATGGGGCAGATAGAAAGGGCGGCAAATAATGGATAAATGTTCCAGATGAGGTGAGCAGCAGCGCGACAGAGAGGAGATATTCCTGAGGTCACACCATTTCTTGATAGTCATGAAACACTCCTCCACCTTTGGATTTACCGGCCTCAGCTGTTCTGTCCATCCGTAAAACAGAAAAGTTGTCAGACGGCGTTACAGCAGTGTCCGGAACCGAGGGCGTGAGCCATGTTTCAGTCAAACAGATTATGTTACAGTCCCTTATGTCCCATTGGAAACTTATCCTGGCTCTAAGATCGTCCATCTTATTCTCCAAGGATTGGATATTAGCGAGCAGAATGCTCGGTAAAGGAGGACTGTGAGCCCTTTTCCTCAGTCTGTTACGAATGCCAGCGCTGTTACCACAGTGTTTCTTGTTCCGTCGCCTGTGGCCATTGTTCTCTGCGTTTCGGAGAATCTCAAGAGGCCACGATGGATTCGGTGATAAAGTGTGAACCAGGTTAGTGAAG
Organism: Schizothorax lantsangensis; assembly: GCA_027422415.1. NCBI lineage: Eukaryota > Metazoa > Chordata > Actinopteri > Cypriniformes > Cyprinidae > Schizothorax > Schizothorax lantsangensis. The sequence goes on from JAPDDO010000294.1 coordinate 109,143, forward strand.
CGGTTTCCAATATCCAAAAGTGTTCCTTTGTCGTAGGTGATCAGAGCAGACGTTATGTGTGTAAAAAGAGAAAGCAAAAGTAAGTAAAAAAGTAAATAAAAGCACAATCTTAGAGGAGCGACCTGGACGGCATCCGAGCACAGCATCGCCATCTTGAGTTACCTTTTCAGGGGAGAGCGCGAACGCAGTCCCCCACTACCATAAATTATGCAGTCGAGATTCCCACATTTGGGGAATTCGCACGACTCGGGTCTACGGTAGTGCAATCGAACGTAGACTCACCGTAGACTCACCGTAGACTCTGATGCGACCGTAGACTACCAATCGGAACGTAGATTTTCTCCCGGAACGTAGACAGCCAATCGCAGACCAGAACTGCTGCGTGACGGAATCGAACGTAGACAGCCAATCACAGACCACAACTTGAATGTAGACAGAGCGACACTAGTAAAAACAAGAATTTACGAGCCAAGATGACGTCAAATATATCCTTTTTTTATATATAAAAACCTATTTAACTTTTGAGTGACAACGACAACAAAGTGCAGGGTAAGTCTATCAATTAATTTAATCGATTAATTTGAATTGACAGTACATTAAGTTTTATTAACTGTTAGTCGTCAAGGCAATTGCATCTATTATTGTTTTCCTAATGATAATACATTTACTTTACTTAGTGATTTGATCGCGGCAGACAGTAGATAGAGTATACAAGCATTTGCTGTCTGGCTCATAATACTGTAAAGTACAATGTACAAAAATCACAAAATGTTCATATGTACATACAGTATACAGGCAATTGCTGTCTGGCTCAAAGTAAAATGTAGAGAAAAAAATCACAACATGTTCATGGTATATTGACAAGCAGCATTTAATGTGCATACAGTATACAGACAGGCATTTGCTGTCTGGCTCAAAGTAAAATGTAGGGAAAAAAATCACAACATATGTTCATGGTATATTGACAAGCAGCATTTAATGTGCATACAGTATACAGACAGGCATTTGCTGTCTGGCTCAAAGTAAAATGTAGAGAAAAAAATCACAACATGTTCATGGTATATTGACAAGCAGCATTTAATGTGCATACAGTATACAGACAGGCATTTGCTGTCTGGCTCAAAGTAAAATGTAGAGAAAAAAATCACAACATATGTTCATGGTATATTGACAAGCAGCATTTAATGTGCATACAGTATACAGACAGGCATTTGCTGTCTGGCTCATACTACAAAGCATATTCATATTCTCAAGCAGCATTTAAACGACAACATTAAACAATAGTTGATAAGACTGTGAAACATTTATGAATAAATATTTATTTAAATATGAAGACATACATGAACCAACATTAATCAGCCATTCATTGTTCCATTACTAAATTGTCCCATTATTAAAGTTATCAATGACTTATTACAGTGTGTGATCATCATAAGTTCCATGAAGACCACAGAAACTACCTCACATTTAAAACTGGATGTCTGCATGTTATCTTTCACAATATGCATATTTTAATTTCAGGAAACATTGACATGGCAAGTCCAGTGATCCGAGTTTTAAACCCAAGTGCTCCACCGGATCGTCAGCAGGCTGTAATAATGGCAACGAAGGAGGCCCGTGCATACAAAGAGAGAAGGCTGACCTTCCCTCTTCCACCTGCACAGCTGCTAGACGAGTCCACTGCCTTGGCCCAAGCGAAAAGGCTCCTTCGTGCAGGAGGGATCCCAGCAGCACCATCACGGCAGCAGTGCCTGGGGAAGCTGGTGGTGCCATTTGGCCAGTACCTTAATGCCCCGTTCCACTGGCTTGTGGCAAATGATGTGGGCTACATGAAGTAGTAAGCATTGTTTTTTGCAAGAATCATTGTACCTACATTATATGTATAATGATGTTTTCAGTGTGCAGCTTTTACCAGCTGGTATAAATAATATGTGTAATTGCAGTGTGGTTGACAAGCACCGAGAAGAACTTGCTAAGAAACCTAATAAGATTAACCATCACTGGATAAAGGACTTTCTGGCAGAGTACGCTGAGAGCTTCCCTCAAATATCCATCGTCCTGGAGGCCAACATCGACTGCTGTATATATGGGCAGAAAGGGTTTGAAAATCATACCTTTAAGGAGATGTGGGAGCTCTACAGCCAGCATTCTGCCCAGAAGGACAGGCCACACGACTTCAGCAGCAGTAAGAGGGATCTGATCAAGAAGGCGCACAGCTCTGTCTGCAAGTGGCTGCATACACCTGTAAGACACATCACCAGTGTTCAGATGAAAAGGTTTAGGAAGTAAGTGGCCTGCGATGCAATTTTTTTTATATTTTTTTTATAAAAACCAAAATAAAAAAAAAGGACATATGTGACTTCTTTCTTTCTTTATGCAAGACACGTTTGATTTAAAAGTCTGTTAAATGCATTTGTTACACAGTCAAAATCTTCCATCAATGATCCTTCATGGCTGGACGACAGCCATATATTAGAGGTAATCCGATCAGAGTCTACACCACCATCGTTCACGTCCACATCAGCTGCTGCATCCACAGCCACGTCCACATCAGCGACGGCCATTGCCATGCCGCCTGCTATGTCCACGTGCACTGTCCCTTCCGCTGCCACTTCAGCCACGGACACTGCCGTGTCACAGACCGCCATGCCCACGGTCATATTGCATAAGTCTCCTTCCAAGCTCAAGCACAAAGAGTCACAGTCCACAGCCATGAGTCAGAAGTCTTCTTCGGGAGAACCATGTCTGAGTGACTCCCCTGTGAGTAATTCATATCATGTGAAAACATCCAACATTAATTTTTATTATTGTACTGACTTACTGTGTTGACATATATTGCAGGTTGAGCTTGAGGGATGGGTACGCCTATGGGAAAATGCTAATTGCATTTCTCCAGCGGACCTCTCGTGGGTGAAGGACGACACCGAGAGAGGGCTCTTCACCCACGTCCAGGTGTACAAGCAGAGTACCGGCACGCTGAAGAGGCGACGGGTGATGAAGTCAGACCGGATGTGGTTCTACCCTCCTGATCCTCCAGGCTACGTTAGTGGCGCTGTGCCATCTCCAAACCTCTTCTTTCGGAGTCGCATCTTTGTCTGGCGGCCTGTTGGGGTATGGAGATACTCGCTGAAGTGCCCCCGTGGTGAAGAATGCGTGGGTAGAGGAAAGGACGTTCACCTCTACAAGTCTGGCTACCACACCAAGGTTCGACATATCTGTAATTGGATGGGTTTCAGCTCAACGGTCGATTTTTGCAACATTCATTTTCATGGAAACACATTCAAGGTTCAAATAACAATGTGCTGCTGCTATTACAGGTTCGTCACATCTGCGATGCGTCCAATTGGTACACCATGTTGACGGAGGTCCTTTGCTGTGGACCATGCACTAAAGCGGGCAGGAAAGGTGAAGGTGGCAAGGTGGGTCGTTGGTTGGCATGGGATAATGCTATCCTCTGCCAACTCAGCGAGGCTCACCAAGCCATGTTCCCAGCCATTCTCACATTTAGGTAAGAATACTGAAAAATAACTGTCCGCTTGCCTTAAAGTAACAGCAATGACCTCTCGGTTGACACGCTGATTATCACACTTTAAAGACGTGGTGTGGACAAGAACGTCGTGCGGCTTTTGAGGGACCGGACCGAGGGTAACACCATGATCAAAGTGTGGCGGCAGATTCAAGAGAACCACGTGGAAGACTATCTCCACAGGAAGGATCTGTATACCACCCTCCTGATGACTCTGGTGAAGCCTGGGGGGATCGTGCCAGCCTTAGGGCACACGTTTGAGGCTCCACCTCCTCAAAGAGAGCTGCCCTCTGCTCGTCTGCTCCGTCACGCATTCCTGCTGGCAGAGGCCAACAACGTAGAGGATTATAGGACCCAGATTCTCTCCACGTTTGGCACCGTGCTTAAAATGGACTCCACTAAAAAGGTACATAAAGCAATACACTGTGTATACAGCATATTAGCCGCTTGTATAAAAATAAAGAATAAAAAAAAGTTATAACCTTTTTGAATATGCATGTACTTGCAATACAGAACGTAAATCTCAATCTGAAACCGTGTTCCTTGTGTCTCGCAGGTGGTTAAGAAGCTGAGTGGAGAGGGCAAAGGCTCAGCGGAGTGGTTTACAAGTATAGGCAATGAGCAATCTCAGATTGTCTCATTTGTTCTAACCTGCGAAGAGTCCACGGAGTGTCTGACACCCATGTGCCAAGGGGTGATGGAGAGATTCGAGCAGGCCAATCAACCTGTACCTCATATCCTGTACGTTGACCGCGGGTGCTGTCGCGCACAAGGCCCAACCGCTGTGGAGACCTTGTTCCAGACGTGGGTGGACAAGGGTATGGTTGTGCGTTTGGATATTTTTCACTGGATACATCGCTTTGATGCAGCCGTCCGTACCGACAGCCACTCCAAATACGCGGTCTTCAAGTCTGCCCTAGCAGGAGCGGTGCTGGCCTACAACCGCGCAGACCTGGAGCTTCTCATCAAGGCGGTCCGAGCAAAGGACCCGGCTTATGACACGGTAACCAATGAAGACATGGTGCGACTCTACGTGACGAGGGAACAGCTGAAGCACCATGTTCGTAGAGTCACGCTTGGGGTTCAGGAGACTTTACGTCTCGTCCAGACAGCCATTGAGGAGCTGAAAGGTCCGGCGGGGCTGGATGAAAGTGGAATCCCCCTCTTCAAGTCAGCTGGTAAGTAATCTGATGCAAACATTTAAAAACATTGTTACGAGCATTTCTGATATTGAAAACACGGCACAAGGCATATGAGGCACACGTAAACTATATTATCTACATATTGTAATCCACTGTTAGCATGTATTATAAACAAATAGCATGTATGGGGTTGTTATTATGGTTATCATGTACTGTGTTGACACTGTATAATGCTTAGAAATTTGCTATGATTTATTTACAGAAGCAATAGATAGTGTGTGGGAAGGCCAGCAGCGTCACCTCGAGTGCATACAAGATCCTCCGGAGATGAGTATGTACAGGGTGGCGCGTAGCACCAGCATCAATGGGGTGGATGTTCCCTACTACAAGTGTCTGCGTGGAAGCAACAGTCTGGAGGGATTCCACAAAGTTCTTCCACACATGATACCAGGTACAAGGTGTCGCACATACGCCACAAGTTTTCACATCTTCAGTCCTTACCATTATATAATGCTTACCACCTCACAGTCCAGTGGAATGCGTTTTTTTCACACTCACTGTTTATCGCATTAAGTTGTAAACGAATGGGTAGAATTATGCAGTTTTGCTCATATATGAATTCATGAAATGCATGCTGTGATGGCACTTACTCCTGGTCACCAGTATTGTCCAGTCGATCAAACGCATTCTCAGACAGCTCCTCGTTCCTGTAAAAAAAGGATTGTTCAAGTGAGTTTGGGAACTTGCAAGTTATTTGAGTTTTACCTTTCTGTACTTGCTACCCTCGGATAGCCATTGCAGCTACACTAATCTGATGGTCTGATCATCAGCTCTGCCTTTCATATCAGCAGTTCTGCTGTGCCATCCATCATTCTTTTTTGTAGCGTGCTTCCTTGATATGCTGCCGATAAAACACTGCTTTGGGTTGCAAAAAATAAAATTAAAAATCATCTCATCAAAGTGTGTCTGTCTGTCTGTGTCTGGATTTTAATGTCCTTCTCTGTCATTTCAAGGTCCCCACTGTGCTGCACGTCCCTATCAGGTTTACTTGATTAGCGGAATCGCTCGGTGGAACTCAGACCGCAGTTCCGACGCGGTGTTTGGTGGCAAAGGGCGCACTCACAGAACCTACTCTGCACCTCTAATCGAACGCCTCAACACCCGATGCCGGAAGTTGTTTGGAGAGGCTGTGGAGGATAATTTTCGCACCCCTGCTGCTGTGACGTCCAATGAGCTGCTTGGTTTGGAGTACCTATTCAACCAAAGCACAGGTGAATCTGGTGCCTTCTCAATCGGTGACCTCTCAAATGACGGACCCAGCCCAGAGGAGGAGGTGGTTCAGCCAGGCCAAACTGACCTCGATGAGGATGAGGCGTACCAGAGTGACCCAGAGACAGATCACGACAGGATGGCTGCTGACCCGGCTCACATAACCCTTACCACCGATGAAACCACCACTGCTCACCCTCCGGCCATTGTGAGTAATTTTCTGCTCACATTTACACATCGCTAGCATGTATTGTTTATTTTGTTTTATTATTTTTTAATAGTCTGATTTTAAACTTCACTTAACATGTGATCATTGTACTTTTCAACAGGAGGACACCTGTAGCCCTAGTCCACTTCCTGGACTCCAGAAGCTGGAAAAGTTCTGTGCACTGCTGGTAGACTTTGGCCTCACTGTAAATAGGCTGAGCCTGACGACGAAAGAGAGGAACGAGCTGATCGAAACGTGGCAAGCCGTAGAGGAACATGACAAACTACTGCAGAAGTTTCATCAGCTGTACAGAACACACTGGGGTAACACGCTGTACTGCCGTACAAAGAGAGATGATCTCGTCGATGCTGCTGTGATTCAGAAAGTCAAGATGGCCAAACGCTATGCCCCAGCTCAACAAGACATCAGTGCTCAGCACAACAGACTCATGTACACACTGGTGAAACTACTTTGGTTGGGGTTACCTACAAGTTCCAAAACCCAGAGCCCAGACAAAACAGCCATCCTGAAGGCTTACGAACGAATTCAGCACTGCGTTTTGTTGGAGGATCCAGTTCTTAGTAAAGTGGGTATTCCTCTACCAAAAATCAACATCAAGACGGTGCGTGATTTCATCCGTCGTCAGGAGAAGCTTATCAATCTGCAGTCGACAAGAATGCCATCTGCCACCGTGTTAAAGACTACGTCGATCTCTTCAAAAGTCTTACCTCCGGCACCGTGTCAACCGTCGGTTCTCCCTCCGCCCGACTACGAACCGATTGTGTACGAGCACATTCCCAGCAAGGCAGGGACCAAAGTGTTAAAAGGAAGATCAGACATTGCAACACCAGCTCCAAATACTCCGTCCCAGGTCTCCTTCCCTAAATCTCCCCTAAAATCTCACATACCCCAGCAGAAACCTTCAGTCTTGCCTACCATCTTAAGTCCTCTACCTGCAGGGACCAAAGTGTTAAAACCAGCTCCAAATACTCCGTCCCAGGTCTCCGTCCCTAAATCTCCCCTAACATCTCACAAGAAACCTTCAGTCTTGCCTACCATCTTAAGTCCTCTACCTGCAGGGACCAAAGTGTTAAAACCAGCTGCAAATACTCCGTCCCAGGTCTCCGTCCCTAAATCTCCCCTAACATCTCACATAACACAGAAGAAACCTTCAGTCTTGCCTACCATCTTCAATCCTCTACCTGCATTATTAACCACCACTACTGCACAGTCATTTCCACCACCACCACCACCACTCTTTTCCACCACCACCACTACTACTACGATGATTCCGGACACATCCGCCAACGCAACACCTGCGGAATCATCTTGCGACACATCCACCAACGCAACACCTGCAGAAGCATCTTCCAGCCATGGCGACACATCACAAAGAGCTGACACCCCAGTCTGGTCCCGAGCTACGATATACAAAAGAAAATACACAGAAAATCTTACTACAGTTGGAGCCAAGGTATCACGTGTACACAATTTACCAGTCTGTAGACTGTGCAAGCAAACAACTCAGGGACACAAAAAATACAAAAAGAAGACTTTCTGTTACGTGAAAATGATGTCTACATCTGCAGGATTGGACACAGTAGTGTACAGCAGTTACAAACATTTCACCACAGTCGTCGATGCACTCCAGTGAAAAACTTTTTGTTTTGTTACATTTTATGTAACTACAGTCTTTATTGAATATTGTGTATACTTTTTGGGTTGTATATACTTTAATAATGTGTCAAATAATGTGTCATGTAAACGCAAAGTCAATATTTTGTATTGTTTACAATTTTAGGTTTTTTACTTAATGCTAGTAATATTTTATATTTCATCTACCTCGAATATTTTATAGCTAGTATTGTTTATTTTGCTATTTATTTTATATTTGATTTGAACACTATTTTACATGGTTTATTTATTTTATTTACTAACTGTAATATTTTTTATGTAACTGTAAACTATTGTTTATTTTGCTATTTATTTTATATTTCATTTAAACACTATTTTATTTATTTTATTTACTAACTTTGATATTTTTATGTAACTGTAAACTGTATTGTTTAACTGTAAACTGTATTGTTTATTTTGCTATTTATTTTATATTTCATTTAAACACTATTTTATTTATTTTATTTACTAACTTTGATATTTTTATGTAACTGCAAACTGATTCAGTTAATAAAGCATGCAACAACAATAGTAAAATGAATGGCTACTTTATTAATGTATAAACAGGATGCATTTTAAGACACATAAAAAGGATTACATCCTACATACTGTACATATGCTACACAGGTAGTTCTAATACAAGTAATATGTTTCATGTAGCAGTAGAGTACACACAGATAGTTATAATATGTCATACAAGTAAATTTTTTCATGTAACAGTAGAGTATAATATAATTTTTATTAGGGATGCACGATATGAAAAATTTGAACCGATACCGATAACCGATAATTAATTCCTTCTCATGGCCCATTCTGATACCGATAAACAATAAATTCATATTTTTATATTATAATTATATTATATTTATAATTATATATAATTATTATATTTACAATTATATTAATATTATAATTTCAAAATAATCTGCCGTTTGTGCACCCAGGAGAATACAAAATCTAAGATGCACTGAAACTGATATTTTAGTAACTATAATAGCAAACATCAGTCCTGACTCTTCAAATGTTTTTATTTTTTGGTGTAAGGCACCACAATACTTAATAACAGAAATGGTTTAACATAACTATGGCTTATTACAGCTACGGCCTGTCTCCATAGAAACCCATAAAGAAAATCATTTTTATTTTTATATAGGCCTACATTTACAAATGTATAATATGCATACAACACTAATTATACATTGGTTCATGCACATTGTTTATATATGTATAAAAACATTATGTAACATCAATATTTTTCATAAAGATTCAGATATTTATGAATGAAGCATTCACCAACAATAGTAAAATGAATGGCCACTTTATTAATGTCTAAACAGGATGCATTTTAAAATACATAAAAACACAGATAAAAAAAAACAGATGTCCACTTTATTAATGGACGTGTGATACGCAACTACCTGTGGCAAAGTACAGTCAGTCAGTCAGTCAGTCAGTCAGTCAGTGCATGAACAATGCATACATTTATAACATTCCTAAGACACGGGGGTTGGGTTTTCCATGGACACTTTGAAATCGATAGCTTGCAAGTGATCGTCCAATCACGTTGCGGATCGATTGCACTTCCGTACAGCACATTCCCATTCGCAGAAGTCAGCACGACCGGAGTGCAATGGCCGAGCCTCGTCCTGGGTGAACCGCCTTCTTGATCATGGTGTCTCCCCTGCCAGGTTAAGCAATTCATACTCACAGCATATACAGAGGTTTAAGAGTTTAGCCCCTTTCACACATAAATAACAGTCTTTACTGGTAAATTACCGGCAAGTTTCCATTAAGAGATCCTGAAAACCCCAGTCAAGAAAGATCCTGTTCTCTGTGAACCCTGTGTTGTGCTGGGCACACAAGACCAGATGTGCTGCTGAGAGGTTTGCGATTGTAGCTCCGCATAGCTTCGCTTTTCTGTTGAGTCTCTATCTTACTTTCACTCTCTGTTGTTTAAAGTGATAATATATAACTTAATTCCCACCATATTTCTGGTATTATCTATCAAACTAATCTAACTAATTTGATCGTTCGCTTTTTAAAACCGCGAGTGCAGCGCACTTGCAGCGTGTTAGCATTCGTTAGCTGGTTAGCTTGTCACTCGCGGTTCCATTCGCATTTCTATTCGCGCCTATTATTCCATTCTCTCGCTCCATTTCATTTCTCTCTCGCTCCGTTTTTCACGACTTCATCAAACAACAGTGGTGAGTCATTCATCAATCACGGTCAGTAATGGCTTCTTCTCCTGCTATTGTTGTTTGCACTGTTTGCCACATGTACAGTTTTATCTGTCTCTGTCAGCAGCGAGGGATTCACATGTGATAAATGCAGGGAAATATTTAGGTTGACAGAAGATTTCAGAATTAGAGACGCATCCAAAATTTAGTTGAGGATAGTAAGAATGTGAGGGCTGTAGATACTGCTTGGGATGCGACTAGCTCAGGGAGTCCTGTACATTGTTCGGTTCCGGTATTAGAGCCCATGCAGCAGGGCAACTGGGTGACTGTGAGGAGGCATAGTCATGGGTCAAAACACCGCTCTTCCGTTCTTCATCAAAACATCAAACAGGTTCTCCCCACTCAGTGACTATATAATGGTGTAGTGCAAAAGAGCTTATTAAATCTATTCTATTTAAAGTGACAAAAAGAGCAGTCTTTATTCAGACTGTCAGAAGAGGTAGTTGAATGAGGTCAGTCCAATGCTGTACAAAGTGACTGGTGCTGGTCACAGTGTGTGTGTGTGTGTGTGTGTGTGTGTGTGTGGGGTGGGGGTGGGGGGGGGGGCAGAGGGTCAGAGGGTCAGAGTTCAGTGGTGCGTGGGGTAAGAGAGGGGAGGGGGGGCAAGGTCGGGAGGGACTTCAGCTTCCTGACAGCCAGATGGATGAAGCTGTCCTTCAGTCTGCTGGTCCTCGCCTGGAGACTACGCAGTCTCCTCCCTGATGGCAGCAGGCTGAAGAAGCTATGTGACGGCGTGGGTGGGATCACCTGCAATGCAGAGGGCTTTGCGGGTGAGACGGGTGCTGTAGATGTCCTGGAGGGAGGGGAGAGAGTCACCAACGATCTTCTCAGCTGCTCTCACTATCCGTTGAAGGGACTTGCGGCAGGATGCGTTGCAGGCGCCATACCACACAGTGATGCAGCTAGTCAGGATGCTCTCGATGGTGCCTCTGTAGAAGGTGCACATGATGGGGGCCGGGGCTCTGGCTCTTCTGAGTTTGCGGAGGAAGTAGAGACGCTGTTGTGCTTTCTTGGCCAGTGCTGCAGTGTTGTTGGTCCAGGAGAGGTCCTCTGTGATGTGTACACCCAGGAACTTGGTGCTGCTCACTCTCTCCACGGTCACACCATTGGTGGTCAGAGGAGCATGCAGAGAGTGCACTCTCCTGAAGTCAACAACAATCTCCTTCGTCTTCTCCACATTCAGAGAGAGATTGTTGTCACTGCACCACCCGGCCAGGCGGCTCACCTCGCTCCTGTAGTTTGTTGTCTCATCTCTGTTGCTGATGAGACCCACCACAGTCGTATCATCCGCAAATTTAATGAAGAGGTTGGAGTTGTTTGACGATGTGCAGTCATGGGTCAGCAGAGTGAAGAGGAGGGAGCTCAGCACACATCCTTGGGGGGCCCTGTGTTCAGTGTGATGGTGCTGGATGTGTTACTGCCGACCCGTACTGCCTGAGGTCTCCCGGTCAGAAAGTCCGACAGCCAGTTGCACAGCGACATATTGAGCCCCAGCTGGACCAATTTATGAATGAGCTGTTGAGGGATGATTGTGTTGAATGCTGAACTGAAGTCTATGAACAGAAATCTGACATACAAGTCTTTTTTGTCCAGATGTGTGAGGGCTGGGTGGAGGGCAGTGGCGATGGCATCATCGTTCGAGCAGTTGGAACTTTATGCAAACTGGAAGGGGTCCAGGGAGGGGGGGAGGACAGACTTGATGTGTTGCATGACTAGCCGTTCAAAGCACTTCATGAGAATAGGAGTGAGTGCTACTGGACGGTAGTCATTGAAGCAGGATGGAGATGACTTCTTCGGGACTGGAATGATGGTGGTAGCTTTGAAGCATGTGGGGACAACAGCCTGACTTAGTGAGATGTTGAAAATGTCTGTGAAGACATCAGTGAGTTTCACTGCACAGTCTCTCAGTTCACGCCCAGGAATGTTGTCAGGACCCGGAGCTTTGCGTGCATTGATCCTGCTGAGGGATCTCCTCACGCTGTTCTGGGACAGCGTCATCACCAGGTCGCCGGGAGAAGGTGGAGTCTTCTGTGCAGTGGTGCTGTTTTGTGCCTCAAAGCGAGCAAAGAAGGCATTCAGCTCGTTCAGCAGGGGGATGGTGCTGTCACAGGTCTGTGGTGGGGGCTTGTAGCCCGTAATGTTCTGAATCCCCTGCCACAGGCTCCGAGTGTCTCTGCTGTCGCTGAAACGATGGGCTATCCTCCTGGAGTACTGTCTCTTGGCCTCTCTGATGCCGCGGGATAGGTTGGCCCTAGCTGTCTTCAGGCCCTCCTCATCTCCAGCTCTAAAGGCAGCGTTTCGAGCCTTCAGAAGTCTGTAGACCTCCCCTGTCAGCCACGGCTTCTGGTTGGCCCGGACAGTGATAGTCTTTGTGACCGTTACATCATCAATACACTTGGTGATGTAGGCAGTGACAGTCTCTGAGTACTCTTGGAGGTCTGTAGTGTTGTTGTATGTGGCAGCCTGCTTAAACATATTCCAGTCAGTGGTGTCAAAACAGTCTTGAAGTGCCTCTGATCGACCCTTCCGGCCACACTTGTATCTGTTTGTGTATTGGTTTGATGACTTTAACGAGCGGTCTGTATGCAGGCATTAGCATGACAAGATGGGTCTGAGGCTCCGAGGTGGGGGAGGGGTAGGGACTTGTATGCTCCTCTCTGGGTGGTGTAAACAAAGTCCAGAGTGTTGTTTCCCCTTGTTGGAAAGTCTATGTGTTGGTGCATTTTTGGGAACACACTCTTTAAGTCTCGTGGTTTGAAATCCCCAGCCAAGATGAGAAACGCATCTGGTGGGCTGTCTGCTGCTCACTGATGTGCTGGTACCAGATCATTCAGTGCCTCACTCCTGTTGTTGTTGTTGGAGCTGGGAGGGATGTATACAGCAACGAGCAGTATGGCTGTATATTCCCTCGGTAGATAGAACGGCCGGCACTTAATAATCATAAATTCCACCAGGGGTGAGCAGTGTTTGCAGACCACAACAGCGTCGCGGCACCATGCATCATTGATGTAAACACAAAGCCCGCCGCCGCGGGATTTACCTCCCTCGCCGAGAGCACTGTCATCGATAGCATGTTAGCTGGTCGAGCTGAATGGCGCAGTCCGGTACGCTGTTGTTAAGCCATGTTTCCGTAAACACAAAAACACAACAGTCTACTTACAGTCCTCTGAGTAGAGCGAAGTAGTCGGATGAAGTCCAGTATAATATTATCCAAAGAGTGTACATTTGCCAGTACGATGGTGGGGATAGCTGGCTTGTTTGGGTTAGCCGCTAGCCCTAGCTCGGATACCTCCGCGCATACCCCTCTTCTGCTTCCTCTCACGCCGCTTGTAGCGCCTCCGCTGTGGGTGAGATGCAGTAGTGGGGTCGGTGATGGTGTTGCCTCCGGAGCAGACCGAGGTCCCGCAGCACTTCGGCGTGCGTGGAGTTTATCTCTAAAAATGTGATTCTGTCGACATCGATCAGAAACTCACGACTGTATGCGCGCTTAAAGACAGGTAGACGAGACGAAGATGTACAAAAACATTGCGACTTACAAGACAAAAAACACGAAAACACCGTTCTGTCGGGAGAGAGAGAAGCTGCTGCGTGTGCACGCGCCGCCATCTTGTGTTATGATCTAGTTATTGGCGATTCTATTGTACGGAACGTGAAAATAGAGACACCAGCCACCATAGTCCAATGTTTAACCGGGAGCCAGAGCACCTGACATCTTGGCAAATTCTGGCTAAGGCAAAATGTAAATTCAGTAAGATTGTTATTCACGTCGGCGCTAATGATGTTCGACTTCGCCAGTCGCAGATCACTAAAAATAATGTTAAAGAGGTGTGTGAACTTGCAAGTACGATGTCAGACACTGTAATATGCCCTGGTCCGCTCCCTGCTTACGTGGTTGATGAGATTCATAGCAGACTGTCGTCACTCAATGGCTGGATGTCTATGTGGTGCCCACAGAATAACATAGGTTTCATAGACAATTGTAAGAGTTTTTGGGGCAGACCTGACCTGTTGAAAAGAGATGGTGTTCATCCCTCCTGGGGTGGTGCCGCTCTTCTCTCTAGAAATATGGCACATAGTCTTAGAGTTTGTACTTGACTAACTGGGGCCCAGGTCAGGAAGCAGACAGACTGGCTAAACCGACCGTCTGCTAGCCGCCTCACGTCACAGAAGTCAGATAATTCTCAGCACATAGAGACTCCTTCACCTAGATATCACACTATAGAGACTGTGTCTGTTCCCTGAACTAGGAAATACAAAAAACGTCCAAACCAATTTAAGAGTAACAATTTAATTGACGTTCAACAAATAAAAAAAATTATATAATATAGAGAAACAAATGAAGCTTGGCTTACTGAATATCAGGTCACTTTCTACGAAAGCGCTTTTTGTAAATGATATGATCACTGATCATAACCTAGATGTGCTGTTTGACAGAAACCTGGCTAAAACCAGATGAATACATTATTTTAAACGAGTCTACACCCCAAGATTACTGTTATAAAAATAAACCGCGTCCAAAAGGCAAAGGGGGAGGTGTTGCTACAATTTATAGCAATATTCTCAGTATTTCTCTGAGGGCAGGCTTTAAGTATAACTCCTTTGAAGTAATGGTGCTTCATATAACATTATCTACAGAAGCAAGTGTTAATGATAAATCCCCTGTGATGTTTGTACTGGCTACTGTATACAGGCCACCAGGGCATCATACAGACTTTATTAAAGAATTTGCTGATTTTCTATCAGAGTTAGTGCTGGCTGCAGATAAAGTCTTAATCGTTGGTGATGTTAATATCCACATTGATAATGAAAAAGATGCATTAGGATCAGCATTCATAGACATTCGGAACTCTATTGGGGTTAGACAACATGTCTCAGGACCTACCCATTGTCGAAATCATACTCTAGATTTAATACTGTCACATGTAATTGACGTTAATGGTATTGAAATTCTGCAGCAAAGTTATGATATCTCAGATCATTATCTAGTCTTGTGTAAACTCCATATAGCTAAAATTGTAAATTCTACTTCTTGTTACAAGTATGGTAGAACCATCAATTCTACCACAAAAGACTGCTTTGTAAATAATCTTCCTGATTTATCTCAATTCCTCAGCATATCCAACAGCACAGAAAAACTTGATGATGTAACAGAAACTATGGACTCTCTCTTTTCTAGCACTTTAGATATGGTTGCTCCTTTACGCTTAAGGAAGATTAAGGAAAAGAGTCCAACACCGTGGTATAATGAGCACATTCGCACCCTAAAGAGAGCAGCCCGGAAAATGGAGCGCAGCTGGAGGAAAACAAAACTAGAGGTATTTCGTATTGCTTGGCAGGAAGTAACCTATCCTAACAGAAAAGCAATTAACTCACTGGAGTCGACCATATCGCCGGCGATACCAGCTCAGTTTTTTTAAGATCAGTGCAAAAGACAATAAAAATACTCTGTTGATTTTGGTCACACAAATACGTGTTATACATCAATCGAAACTATTAAGTGTCTACTTTTTTTTGTGAACACTCACGCAAACAACAAAAACTAGTGGTTTTGGAAAAAAAAGAAAACAAACAGGGTGCGCTCTCTGTCTTCTCCGTCTCCGCGAACTGCTTTTAGAAATACGTCCCTAAAATGAAGTGTAACTCAGCGAAAACTCAACACACAGACATGGGAATATCTATAGAAAGCTTGAAGTGTCTACTGAAGTATGACTTATCGAAAACAAACATTCTGTGATGAAGTAATCCGTATGAAACCAACACGATGTTCAGTCTTTCCAGTCTAACTCATTATTTCTAAAGCAATCCCGCCCCCTTGCGGCTCGCACCCGTTCATATGTAAATACCCACGTGAGCCGCGTGCTCATGGAGACGCCCAACAACAAACAAAGAGTGAGGAGATCATATTGTTCATTTCTGAAAGAAGATGAGCTGATAAAGGCTGGATTTCCCTCAAAATAAGAGCAAGAGTTCATCCAGAAGAGAAGATTGATCTGATGAGTAAGAATGTATCTTTTTTGCATTAGTTAACGTGTTATTGTGACATAAACTTGAACAAGTTTTATTTGGGTTTTTCCCAAACGACAACATGATGAATGCTACCATCTAAGAATGTTTAGACCATGTTTATAATTAAAACTCTGTTCAAAAATAGATTTAATAGCGTGCTAAACAATAATAATTAGTTTCTCAGATATAAAAATATCCTTTTTTTATAGTACAAAGTACATCCTTTTGTAGTACAAAGCATACGTGAGTCAATGGCTACAGTATCATAACAGCAACTATAAAAAACATACAACTAGGCTATATGACTACAAAAACATAGTTGTTTTATTTCCCAAACTGTAAATCCAGACTACAATGTTTGAAATTGATGGGCAATTCATTGTATTTAAATTTCTTACGGCGCGATGATGTTTTCATGCTCTATATAAAACAATAAAAGTAATATGAGTGTACACTGTAGTAATGATGAATGCTATGAGTCTAAGTATGTTTAGAACATGTTTATTATAAATAGCCTACTGCACAAAAATAGATTTTAATAACGTGCTAAACAGTAAATAATAGTTTCTCAAGAAATAAAATTTATTTTTTTGTTTACGATAGTACAAAGCATGCGTGAGTCTATAAAACCTATATATATATAAATATATATAAAAAGATGCTCCTGGTATTAACATGCTCACATGTTTTTTTTTTTTTTTGGTTGTTTGTTATTTTATTGAATCAGATACCTGCACCACAGATGATGAATCCTGATGACTTTCTTCAAACATGTTTTCCTCTGAGAGCGCTGTGCCAACATCAGATGTTCAAACTACACTGATATTCTATGGTAAACAAGATCCTAGACAACTTGACAAATGGTTTTTTTATTTTTTCTTCTTGAATCCATGGAAAGTAGCTTAAATACACTTAAGTACACTTAAATAACGCGCAAATATCAGGTATGATTTACTTGTTTCACTTGTTGAACAAAATCTGTTGCAGGAATGACTTAAAGTCTGTTCACATCTCTGTGGTTAGATCAGTGTGCACAATAATGTGTCTTTGACCTGCATTATGTATGTTTTGATTATACTGTGTTGTAAATAAAATACAAATAATTTAAAAAAAAACATTTTTTCAATCTCCTCACATTCTCTCTTACTTGCCTCAAAGTCACAGTCACACTGATGGGCCATTAGGGACCATTAGGGGAGGGCCCTTTGTCTCTCAGGTGAGAGTCACTTAATATTCAAGGCCATTGCCACTCCCTCGCATATTATTATTTATTATTTATTATTATTTAGTCATTTAGCAGACGCTTTTGTCCAAAGCGACTTACAAATGAGGGCAATAGAAGCAATCAAAACCAACAAAAGAGCAACAACATGCAAGTGCTATGACAAGTCTTGGTTAGCCTAACGCAGTACACGTAGCAAGGTATTTTTTATTTTAATATATATATTATTTTTATATATATAAAGAAAACAAGTAGATAGAATATAGAAATAAGAAATCTAGTTTTTTTTTTAAGAAACAAGTAGATAGAATAGAAAAAAGAAAGCTAGTGTTAGTTTTTCAAGAAAAGCTAGCAGTTACAGAATAAATATGCCAGCAATAGAGGGTCAAGTGTGTGTTTTTTTTTTTAAATAAAATGAAGACAGATAGATAAAAAAAGAATTAGAATAGAGAGTGCTAGAGTTAGAGGGTCAAATAAAGATGGAAGAGATGTGTTTTAGCGTTTCTTGAAGATGGCTAAGGATTCAGCTGCTCGGATTGAGTTGGGCAGGTCATTCCACAATGGGGAAACAGTTAATGAAAAAGTCTGTGAAAGTGATTTTGTGCCCTCATTGGGATGGCACAAATGCGTCGATCACTTGCATTTTGATCACAAAACATGTCTTTAAAAAATAAATCAATGTATTGTTTTCTGTGAATAAGTAAGCAGAATGATTTTCACAATAATTTGAAGTAAATATTCTAGCCTACAAGACTGATTACTCAAAAGTCTTATTCAGGACTATTTAGTGTGGGTTTTATGGCCTTATTTCAGCTTACTTTTCCCCCCAAAACTTACTAACCACGCATAATATTTTTTTTCAAAAAAATGCAAACAATGTACATCCATCTTGAGCACATATTATTGTAGTAGAGTTTGTGCTGAATACAAAAAAATACATGTTGGTCAATAGTATGTTTTAAGTATGTTTATGCTGAAATAAGCACAAATATCAGGGCATGTCAAAACATCTCAAGGGCCCCAAAATTACCTTAGACTCCAGAGGGTTAAAAACTGCTAGATCTGATTACTTTTCATCTCTTTTATAAGAAAACAAACATAACCCCGGTATTTATTCAATACAGTGGCTAAATTAACAAAAAATAAAGTATCAGCAGGTGTTGACATTTCCCAACAGCACAGCAGTAATGACTTTATGAACTATTTTACTTCCAAGATCGATACTATTAGAGATAAAATTGTAACCATGCAGCCGTCAGCTACAGTATCGCATCAGATAGTACACTATAGATCGCCTGAGGAACAATTCCACTCATTCTCTACTATAGGAGAGGAAGAATTGCATAAACTTGTTAAATCATCTAAACCAACAACATGTATGTTAGACCCTATTCCATCTAAATTACTAAAAGAGGTGCTTCCAGAAGTCATAGATCCTCTTTTTGCTATTATTAATTCATCATTGTGATTAGGATATGTCCCCAAAAACTTCAAATTGGCTGTTATTAAGCCTCTCATTAAAAAACCACAACTTGACCCCAAAGATCTAGTTAATTACAGAACGATCTCGAATCTCCCTTTTCTGTCAAAGATACTAGAAAAGGTAGTATCCTCACAATTATATTCCTTCTTAGAGAAAAAATGGTATCTTTGAGGATTTCCAGTCAGGATTTAGACCGTTTCATAGTACTGAGACTGCTATCATTAGAGTTACAAATGACCTGCTCATCTGATCGTGGTTGTATCTCTCTATTAGTGCTACTGGATCTTAGCGCTGCGTTCGACACTATCGACCACAACATTCTTTTGAATAGACTAGAAAACTTTGTTGGCATTAGTGGAAGTGCATTAGCATGGTTCAAATCATACTTATCTGACCGCCATCAATTTGTAGCAGTGAATGAAGAGGTATCATATCAATCACAAGTGCAGTATGGAGTACCTCAAGGCTCAGTACTAGGGCCGTTACTTTTCACGCTTTACATGTTAGCCTTAGGAAATATCATCAGGAAACACGGTGTTAGCTTTCACTGTTATGCTGATGATACTCAGCTCTATATTTCTTCACAGCCCGGCGAAACACACCAAATTGAGAAACTAACGGAATGCATAGTCGATATAAAAAACTGGATGACAAGTAATTTCTTACTGCTAAATTCGGAAAAAACAGAGGTGTTAATTATCGGACCTAAAACCCCCACATGTAATAACCTAGAACACTGTCTAACACTTGATGGCTGCTCTGTAAATTCTTCGTCATCAGTTAGGAACCTAGGTGTGCTATTTGATAGCAATCTTTCCTTTGACAGCCACGTTTCTAGCATTTGTAAAACTAAATTTTTTCATCTTAAAAATATATCTATCTAAATTGAGACCTATGCTCTCAAAGTCAAATGCAGAAATGTTAATTCATGCATTTATGACCTCAAGGTTAGATTATTGTAATGCTTTACTGGGTGGTTGTTCTGCACGCTTAATAAACAAACTCCAGATGGTCCAAAATGTAGCAGCTAAAGTTCTTACTAGAACCAGGAGTATGACCACATTATGCCCGGTTCTGTCAACACTTGCACTGGCTCCCTATTAAACATCGTAATAGATTTTAAATCTTGTTACTTACATATAAAGCCCTGAATGGTTTTAGCTCCTCAGTACTTGAGCGAGCTCTTATCGCATTATAGTCCTCCACGTCCACTACGTTCTCAAAACTCTGGCCATTTGATAATACCTAGAATATCAAAATCAACTAGCGGGCAGCAGAACCTTTTCCTATATTCGCGCCAAAACTCTGGAACAATCTTCCTAACACTGTTCGGAGGCAGACACACTCTGTCAGTTTAAATCAAGATTAAAGACCCATCCTCTTTAACCTGGCTTACACATAATACACTAATATGCTTCTAATATTCAAATCCGTTAAAGGATTGTTAGGCTGCATTAATTAGGTCAACCGGAACCGGGAACACTTCCCAAAACACCCGATGTACTTGTTACATCGTTAGAGGAAATGGCTTCTATGCTAATATTAGTCTGTTTCTTTTCTTATTCCGAGGTCACCGTAGCCACCCAGATCCAGACTGTATCCAGATCAATGTCACTTGCAGCCACCCGGATCCAGACTTTATACAGATCAGATGGTGGATCAGCACCTAGAGATGACCTCTACAGCCCTTAACGCCAGCGGAGACCAGGACAACTAGATGAGCCCCAGAGACAGATCCCCAGTGAAGACCCTGTCTGCTAGACGGCTATCGGGACAGGACCACAGGAACCAGATGAGTCCTTTGCACAATCTGACTCTGCTGCAGCCTAGACTTAAACTGCTGATTTTGTCTGGCCAGAGGAGAATGACACTATTTCGACACACTATTTCCCTGTCTAAATACTGTAAAGCTGATATAAAGCCACCCAGCTTTATATCAAGCTGATGTAAAGCTGCTTTGACACAATTTGCATTGTTAAAAGCGCTATATAAATAATAGAAAAAAAAAAGACAAAAAAAAAGAGATCATTGAAAACAGGACCTTTTCAAA